>ML336931.1:0-44477 GCA_005239505.1 Nicotiana paniculata | reverse complement strand
GGGGGGGGGGGTGGTCTTATTTTGATTGGTTTAATGACTTTGATGATTGGCTTGTAATAATTTTGATACTATTTTTCATTATTTTTATTTTTGTTATTTTTCACTTTTGGTATGTATATAACTTTACCATTCCATGTATATATTCATCCCCATTTTGTGTATATTTGTTTCACTCCCTTATTGTATATTTTCATTTTACTTTTCGTAGTTTACTTTATGACTTCTTTTGTAATTTTCCTTAGTAGCTTAGATTTTTATTTCCTTTAGTAGCTTCTTTTTGAGTTTGTAGCTTCTTTTTATACTTTTGCGTGAAATAAGCCTTTGGTTTTCTTAATGCCACGATTTATTCCAAAGGTGGATGTTGTGTGAATCAGGTGGCTCTTCCTAACGATGGATGGCGTGACAACCTTCTTAAAGGATTGAGTCTATTTTTCTTTTTGTTTTGATATATAGTAGTAATGAATAAAAGTGTCTCAAGTAGGCTTCACTTGGAACTAACACATTTACCTTCGACCTCATGGTTAGAGACAAGTTGGTTGACGGGATGAGCTTTAGTTGTGACCTTTAGACTCTTGAGTTGACTAAAACTATCATCAAGTGGTTTCTGTGAGCCATATGTGATCTTCAATCTTAGCTAGGGTTATTGTGAGCCCTCGACTCTATTCTCTTCAACAATTCGATAGCTTGAGAGGTGAGGTATGGAATTGCAAGTCCAAGTCCCTTGCCAACAAGTCTAGAACTTGCCTTGAATGTTTGTCTAGGCGGAGTTCTAAGTGTAGCTCGACTTGAGAAGTGATTATAGGCTCTCCTTGGTCCCATTTTGAACTTTGAAAACTTCTATAGCCTACCAATATGATATCCCTAGTCAACCCTTTTGAGCCTAAGCCTTTTTTATTCAATAACCACATTACAAGCCTTTATCTGTTTTACAATGACCATCTCTTGGCACCCAATCTTTTCTTACCATTCATGTTGAACAATAGGAAAAAATCATAAGTTTGGGGGAGAGACGAGTAACTTCAAGTGATAAAAGGTTCAAAGAGCAAAAAGAATTGATGAGAAGGAGAGGTAAGAAAAAGGATGAAAAGATAAAAAGAAAGATGTCAAAAAGAAATAAAAGTTTGAAGGGATTCAAAAAGAACAATGTTGAAAGGAATGGAATGATGAGAGAAGGAGAAAATGATCATCATGAGTAAGAAAGAGTGACGACGTGTCTCTCTAGTTTCCCTAAGGAAGAAGAATATGACTCAAAGAGTCAAAAAGATATGAGTCGAAATGAGAAAATGGAGTGCTTAATGAAAGATGAACCCATCATAGTTCGTTATGTCCTACCTTAATCCAAAAAGCGTTCATTACATCCCGCTAAGCCCTATAAGATTTCAAGTTGAGTGAACTTATAGTAGTGGTGATTTACATGAGGGGAAAGTTTATGGTGCTAAGAGCCGGACTTGTGACATTATTTTGAGAGTGATGAGTGCACTTCTTCACAATCTTTGACTTGAGTGTTACATTCTAAAGTAGGTGAGATTTGCTAAAGGAGAGTAGAGGAGGAGGAGTCTGGATCCACAATAACCTGTTTGAGGGAGAGAACCTCCTTGATGAATTGAGTCAACTCTTGATGCTCTTCTGTCACGCTAGAACTATAGAACTCAAAAGGTCGTAACTTGATGTCGTTGACAATGCAATTGTGTGAGGGTAATTGTTAGTCCTAATTGATGCTTGATGAAGTGACCTTAGGAAAGCTGAAATTTTCTTTTCTTTTTCTTGAGAAGGTGGGAATTACCTTGTTTGCTTTAGGACAAGCAAAAGCTTATGTTTGGGGGAGTTGATAACTAGGGATTTTAGCCTATTAGTTGCTCTCATTTGCTTAAGTTTTGGGTAAAAAATGCGTAAAGGTATTCCCGAAAGCTAACTTAATGTGCTTGTTTGCAGGGTTTGGTCAAAATGAGGCAACAAAGCCATAATCAACTGAAAAAGAGTCAAACTTGCACAAATCAAAGCTAGGAACTGAGCGCTGAGAGCGATAGAAATATGCGGCCGTGTAAGGACCACCGCTGAGGGGGCCACAAATACGCGATCCGTGAAAGTGAGGTTCAAATAGGTTGATTTGGGCACAAGTTTAACCGCTGACCGCAATGGAAAAGCGCGGCCGTGGAATATCTGACGCGACCAAGATGGTATTTTTTCGCTGAGAGCGGAGTTTGAGTTTCATAGACTTCACAGTTTGGGCTCAAATGAAGACCGCGACCCGCGTCTAAATTATGCAACCGCGAATTGATCTTACGCTGACACAAAGGGAATTTCGCTGAGAGTGCATCTTGAGGTTCAGAGACCCTGAAAGTCATGCTTAACAGAAGAACGCAATCCACGTCCTAATTACGAGGCCGCGATGGAAGCACACATATATGCGAGTGAAATTACATGGTCCGTGTAACTTAGCCCAATCCAAGCCCAGTATTGAAGAAAAATGGACCGCGCTCATTATTATGCAGCCGCAAAAGCTCAAGCATAGACGTGGTCAGATTTACGCATCCGCGAATTTTCCGTAGGGGCATTTTTGTCTGAAATTTTCAGCTGTGTATAAATAGACTTTTTTGACATTTTTAGGTTAAGTTTTGTTTGAAGGAGCATGTGAAAAGTTGGGTTTTACCCTTTTGAGTAATTTTAGAGTAGATTAATCTTTAATCTTGAGATTTTCATCTTGTAATTGAATATTATTGCTTATATTTCATCTTTACCTTTGATTTTTGCTATTATCATGAGTAGCTAGACCCATAGCTAGGGTTGTGACCCAATCCTAGTGTGGGTATTTCATGGATCTTGAATTTTAGGGCTTAATTATTTATGGGTTGGTGATTTTAGCCTAATTCATGCTTTAATTGTAGAATTAGTGGTTGCAAACACTGATTCATGCCTTTGTGACTTATGTTCTTCTTGAGAAA
This sequence comes from Nicotiana paniculata, assembly GCA_005239505.1. NCBI lineage: Eukaryota > Viridiplantae > Streptophyta > Magnoliopsida > Solanales > Solanaceae > Nicotiana > Nicotiana paniculata. The sequence continues at coordinate 41,535 of ML336931.1, read as the reverse complement.
GAGGGACTAAGTCTAGGAAAATTAGACTAACAAGTAATTGGGGTGAATTCAAGAGACTGAAAGCCCCAATTAAAGGGTTAAGCCTAGAGATAGTAATGCCCGACTTGATCCAATTTCACTTGCATTGCATTAGCATCCATTTGGTCTTGAGAAATCCAAATCGGGCAAAGTCACTCAAACTACCGAGAGTTATAGAGTGAGCACTTTTGTGTGATGATATATAACGACCTCGATCATAATAATCTTGTACTAAATTCTCGATATCCATTTGATACTCACCTAGGTGGAAGTCATATCTCTAGTGCCTTTTAATCCTTAAAACCTTTCACAAAACAATTGTACTTAGATTACTCTTAGCATTCAATAGTATAAAATTAGAATAGAATCAATCACAAAAATATTTAGAAGTACAATAGAAATAGCACCGACATCTAGATTAGCTAGATACTCAATTCCAAACCAAATTAACTCTCTATGGAAATCGATCCCGACCTCATCGGGTAAAACTGCATCGGCCACTCCTCACTACTGTATAGTGGTGTAGGGTTAGAACCGATCAATAGGATCACTCAAAGAATCACGAGGAACAATAATTTATTAAGCAAAATAGGTTGACACATAGGAATAAGTAGAGCCCGGATAAAATAGAACTGAAGCATCTATATGGCAAACAGGAACAATACTTGTGATAACAACGTTAGATGACTCGGCCTCAGGCCTAGCTGGGAAAGCATAACATCGCGGCTACGCCCCACCACTCTGAACTAAATCTTTAGGATGGCCTCTTATTGATTGGCCTCCAACTCTAACGACCTGACCTCCATCTTTAACGGCCTGGCCTCCACCTCTAGCTGCTTGACCCTTTGCTTTAACTGGCTGAGTGGACGCTGGAGCAACCGATGCCAGAACCATGGAATGAGAACTTTGCTCTGACATGATTCCCAACAATCTCAGACAGAACCTTCTGATGTGACCAATACCTCCAAACTCAAAACACCCATCCTGCTGCTATGGCTATTGAAGCTAAAGATGGCCCGAACGGGCTGAATAACTACGGTGATAGCTCTAAATCGAAGGCACACTAATACGAGTTGATGGTGCACTTGGCTGCCCAGAATGAGGAACATAAGGATCACGAGTCCCTAAAGCACCGTGAGATACCTGAAGCGCTGATTGAAATGGCCTAAGAGGATGGCCTCTGTAATGACCCGACCGATTGTTTTGCTTTTCAGAACCATGTTCCCCTAAATAAGGCTCCCCATATGTTCTTTTACTATTTTATGACTTGCGGGGATGGTTAGTTCGGGATTTGAAAGGGTTCGGGTTGATATCAAAACACTTGGTTCCTTAAGTTGGCCTTAAATGGCTAAGTTTTACTTCGGTCAACGTTTTGAGTAAATAACCTCAGAATTGGGATTTGACGGTTCTAATTGGTTTGTATAATGATTTTTACTTGGGTGTATGTTCAGATTGGGTTTTGGATGACCCAGAAGCGTTTCGACGTCTAATAAAAAGTTGACTCTTTGAAGGTTTTAAAGTTCTTTAAATTTGGTTTGGAATAGGTTTTGGTTTTATCGGGGTCCAATTGGGATTCCTAGACCTGGAATAGTTCAGTAATGTCTTTTATGACTTGCACGCAAAATTGGGCATCCTTCCGAGTTGATTTGATAGGAATCAGACATGCAAAAGTATTTTTAGAAGTTTTTGAGTTCATGAGTTAATCCATGCGTTTTGGCGTCTGATTCATGATTTTAGATGTTATTTCGGTGTTTCGATCATGAAATAAAGTTCATATGATGTTTTTGGACTTGTGTGGAGCCCCGAGGGCTCGAGTGAGTCTCGGACGCGTTCGAGGGTGGTGGAAGGACTTCAATTTTTTTTCCTGGTTTCTGGGCTGGAGTTGAAGGTCTTGCAAATGCAAAGTTTTGCTCGCATTTGGGAACTTTGGAAGACTCTGAGGGTTTCTCATTTGCGAAGACCATGCCGCATTTGTGAGTTGTCCCTCATAGCATTTGCGATGTATTGGATCGCATTTGCGACCAAGGCAGAGGTGGGCAGCCTTTGCATTTGCGATGGACTTGTCGCATTTATGACTTTGCCATTTGAGAATATGTTGTTGCATTTGCTACCTTGACACTGTGGGGGATAAGCTTCACATTTGCAAAATGTTTCTCGCATTTGCGAACTAGGTGTCGCAAATGCGACATCTGCGACCTTTAGCTTTATTTTCCTCATTTCCCACTTGGTCTTGGGAGATTTTGAGAGATTTTTTGAGAGGGGTTCCATAAACATCAAGAGGTAAGTGATCCTTACTCTTTAGCTAAATACATGAAGCATAAGTAGATTTAACATGGAAAATTGTGGGGTATATGGTATTTTTGAGGAAACCCTATCGTTTTCATAAAAATGGGATTTAACCACGAAAATGATTATGGAATAGGGTAAAAGTCATATATTCGATTTCATGGGGTTATGGGTAACAACTTCAAAAATTTCCGGAATCCGAGCACGTGGGCGTGGGGGTGAATTTTAGAAATTCTTCAATTTGGATTGGGAAATCACTTTGATAATTAGGATATGAACTTTTGAACATGTATTGACTATTTTATATAACACTACGAGTCGTTTGGCATCGATTTGAGGCTTTAAAATACAAATTTGGACCGAAAAGAAAGCTTTGAGACGAGGTAAGTCTCTTTTCTAACCTAGTAAGAGGGAATTAACCCCATAGGTGAATTGAGTTAATATATAATTCTATTTGTGGGAGCTACGTGCACACGAGGTGACGAGAGTCCGTACATAGCTACTAGTTATGCTTATGTACGGGTAGTTTAGGACCCAAATCATGTGATACTTGCGATATTTGCACCTTACTTGCTCATTTAAATGCTTAAATCATATCGTAACTTGATAAATAAATTGTAAAAGGTCAAATTTCATTTACTAGAGTTTTGGACGGGTTACTTACCGTTAATGAGAATTGATGTTTCCTTGAATAATAGCATCTTAATAATCTTTGAATCGGTAATTTATACATTATTTTCTCTTCTTGTGGATCGGGCCGAACGCCTTGGTAATAGAATAGATGCATCTATGGTTCATGACGCTCGACCCTCGGTAGTGCACATTTTATTTATTTGCATGTTGGATCGGTCCGTACGACCTCGGCATAATTTGTGCTTAATAATTCTTGAAACCCAACTATAATTGATATTGTTGCATTGGCTTGAGAGATTAATTTGTTAAATGGTGGAAATTAATTGGGCCTTATTATTAGTGAAAGAATTGTTCATTTATTCTTGTTATTGCCTTTTCCGTTGTATTTATATAGTTCATGCTTAGTTATAAATTCATTATTTTATTGTTAGCCCATAGTAAGTGTCGGAGTCGATCCCTCGTCACTACTTCTTCGAGGTTAGACTGGATACTTACTGGGTACATATGGTTTATGTACTCACACTACACTTCTAAACTGATCGTGCAGGATCGGAGGCAGGTGCATTTGGATATCAGTCCGTTCGCGCATCCTTGATTACTACTAGACTTACTAGTGAGCTGCGTTCCGAGCTCGTTCTACAGTAACTAGAGTCTTTCTTTTGCTTTATTTTCTGTCTATTTTATTTCAGACAATAGTGTAGTACTCTTTTGTATATTCTACTAGTAGCTCATACACTTGTGACACCGGGTCTTGGAGATTCATGCTAGTAGACACTTCTTGGTTTTTGAGTAATTACTTCATTCCATTGTTTTTAACATTGTTTACTTTCTCATTTTACTAACTGTTTCCTTCTTGATTTCGGAATAATCAAAAATCAACTATTTCAAACTTCTAAAAGAAAATATCACAGAGTCAGTTCACTGTTGGCTTACCTAGCGATAGCGTTGGGTTCCATCATGGTCTATAGGAGAAATTGGGTCATGACAATATGGTATAGGAACACTAGGTTCACGTAGGTATCGCACGTTATGAGCGGGCTTAATAGAGTCTTGGGGATCGGTGCGAAGACGTCCTTACTTATGTTCGAAAGGCTATAGGGTGTTAGGAAACTTCTATTTCTTCATCTCCTATCGTGCAGTTGATGATATGCTAAGTGTATTTCTCTTATTCTCTCATAGATGGTGAGAACACACACGGTGGATTTTCCAGACTCGGGAGGAACCGCTCCCCCATTTTCTAGAGGCCGTGGCAGTGGCCGGGGGAGGGCACCGGCTAGAGGTAGGGGATGAGGACATCCTAGATATACCACCAGCGGATCCAATAGAGGAGCCCATTATTAAGGAGCAGGGAGAGGTTCCTCCAGCAGAGCCAACCCGAGTAGATTTCATGTCAGCTCCGGACTTTCAGGAGGTTATGGGCCGTATGCTACAGTTCATGGATACTATGACCCAGGATGGTTTATTTCCAACAGACCCAACCACATCTTAGGTGGGAGAGGGAGCACAGAACCCTACTGCTCAGGCTCCTGGGCATGTAACTGCTGTATATTAGACCCCGGGCACACTACCCATGGGTGGAGCCCAGCTAGTGACAACAACCGTACCTAAGCCCAGACCAGTTACGGTGGTGGAGCCGCAGAAGCTATCAGACAGATGGACTAGGTTGCGACATGAGGATCCCCGAAACTTCATTGATCGGTGTAGGGACAGACTGCACAACATGAGCATATTAGAGTCCCACGAGGTGGATTTTACTACTTTCCAGCTGAAGGGCAGGGCTCGTAGATGGTGGCAGTCTCACCTTCTTGGCAGACCGACATGTTCTCCTCCCTTAACTTGGGATCAGTTCACAGACCGTTTCTTGGATAGGTATATTCTACCCTCCCAAAGGGAAGAGTTGCGGTTCCAGTTTGAGCAACTTTAGCAGGGTCAGATGTGAGTGACCGATTATGAAGCGGGATTCTCTAAGTTGTCTAGCCATGCACTTATGGTACTTCCTACTGAGGAGGAGAGAGTGCAGAGATTTGTTGTGGGATTGCACTCCGGTATTCAGTCCACTATGGTCCGAGAGGTTGAGATGGGTACTTCTTGCTAGGTGGTTGTGGAGATAGCTCGGAGGATTGAGGGTTACTTCAATAGGGCCGAGAGCAAATTCCACGAGGGACAAGCGATTTTGTTATTCTGTAGGGTTCAGTGGTGCTCCATCTGGGGGCAAAGGTCAGTTTGGGAGAGGTAAGCCTAGCAGGCCCACATATCCCGCACCGCTACCTCCTTGGGGTGCTCCAGTTTGACACTATATCAGCGCCATGCTAGAGAGTTCCTACCGCCCACCAGCTATTCAGGGTTCCTCCAGTGGCTATTCAGGCTATCAGGGTCAAACTTTAGGTCAACAACCCTTTGTACCGAGAGGTTGTTTCGAGTGCGGGGATTTCAGCCACGTGCGGAGGTTCTGCCCTAAGCGTTGGGGCAAGGCAGTGCAACAGGGTTCTCAGCATATGATTATAATAACAATAGACGTACCAGCCATCCGGCCGCCAGAGGCGGAGAGCAGGTGGGTAAGGGCCATCTTAGAGGTGGAGGCCAGACAGGTGGCGCTCCAGCTAGATTCTATGTTTTCCTGGCTAGACAAGATGCAGTGGCCTCAGATACCGTGATCACAATTATTATTTCTTTTTGTGTTAGGGATGGTTCAATATTATTTTCTCCAGGGTATACCTGTTCATATATGTCATCCCTGTTTGCTCATTTCCTGGATGTTCCTCGTAAGTCCTTGGGTACTCCTGTTTATGTGTCCACTTCTCTGTTGTTGTGGATCGGGTCTATCGGTTCTTCATTGTTACATTATGTGGTTATGAGACTAAAGTGGATCTTCTGCTTCTTGATATGACCAACTTCGAGGTCATCCTGGGCATGGACTGGTTATCTCCATATCACGCCCTCCTTGATTTCCATGCCAAGACTGTTACCTTGGTGATGCTAGAGTTACCTAGGTTGGAGTGGAAGGGTTCATTTGTCAGCACACCTAGTTGGATTATCTCTTTTATGAAGGCTCGACACGTGGTAGGGAAGGGTTATTTGGCTTATCTAGTCTATGTTCGGGATACTACCACAGAGTCTCTAGTGATTGATTCAGTACCCATAGTCTGGGAGTTCTCCGATGTTTTTCCTTCTGATCTTCCAAGCATTCCACCAGATCGTGATATCGATTTTTGCATTGATTTGGCTCCAGGTACCCAACCTATATCTATCCCACCGTACTGTATGGCTCCAAAAGAGTTGAAGGAACAACTTGAGGAGTTGCTAGCAAAGGGATTCGTCAGGCTGAGTGTATCACCTTGGGGTACACCAGTGTTATTTGTGAAGAAGAAAGATGGGACTATGTAGACGTGCATTTATTACCGCCAGTTGAACAAAGTTCCCATTAAGAAGAAGTACCCATTGTGGCAGATTAATAATTTTGTTTGACCAGTTGCAGGGTGCCAGGATGTTCTCTAAGATCGACTTGAGATAGGGTACCATCAATTGAAGATTCGGGATTCGGATGTTTCGAAGACTGCTTTTCAGACTAGATATGGCGATTATGTGTTTCTAGTGATGTCCTTTGATCTGACTAACATCCCAACGACATTTATGGATTTGATGAACACGGTGTTTATGCTATATATTGATTCGCTCATCGTTGTTTTCATTGATGACATTTTGATCTACTCGTGCAACATGGAGGAGCACGAGAAGCATTTGAGAGTGGTGCTTCAGACTTGCGGGAACATAAGCTATATGCTAAGTTCTCCAAGTGTGAGTTTTGGCTGGATTCTGTAGCATTCTTGGGGCACGTTGTATCATGGGAGGGTATTAAGGTGGATCCCAAGAAGATTGAGGCAGTTCAGAGTTGGCCTCATTCTACTACGACGACTGAGATCAGGAGCTTCTTGGGGTTAGCAGGTTATTATCGCCAATTTGTGGAGGGCTTCTCATCTATTGTAGCACCTTTAACTAGATTTACCCAGATGGGTGCTCCGTTCCATTGGTCCGATGATTGTGAGGCGATCTTCCAAAAGCTCAAGACAACTTTGACTACAACACCAGTTCTAATGTTGCCTTCTGGTTCGGGGATGTACACTATGTATTGCGACGCTTCGCGTGTTGGTTTGGGTTTTGTATTGGTGCAAGAGGGGCGAGTTATTGTATATGCTTCACGTCAACTGAATCCCTATGAGAAGAATTATCATGTACATGATTTGGGGTTGGCTACTATTGTTTACGCTCTTAAGATCTGGAGGCATTATCTTTACGGGGTGTCTTGTGAGTTTTACACTGATCATCGCAGCTTGCAACATTTATTCAAGCAAAGGGATCTCAATTCGAGGCAACGTAGGTGGCTTGAGTTACTAAAAGACTATGATATTACTATTTTTCATCCGGGAAAGGCGAATGTAGTTGCCGATGCCTTGAGCAGAAAGGCGGAAAGTATGGGTAGCTTGGCATTCATTTCAGCATAGGAGAAGCCACTAGCTTTAAACATTCAGTCCTTGGCTAACAGAATTGTGAGGATGGACACTTTAGAGCCCAGTTGAGTTCTTGCATGCGTCATTGCTCAGTCTTCACTATTGGAGAAAATCAAGGCTCAACAGTATGATGACCCGCACTTGTTGGTTCTCAGAGAGACGTTGCTACAAGGTGTATCCAAGGAGGTTACTATCAGTGAGGATGGTGTTCTGCAACTCCAAGTTCGCCTATGTGTTCCTAAGGTTGATGGCTTGAAGGAGAGTATTCTAGAAGAGGCACACTATTCTCGGTATTCTATTCATCCAGGTTCCACGAAGAAGTATCACGACCTGAGGTAGCATTATTGATGGCATCGGATGAAGAAGGACATAGTTAAGTATGTTACGAGGTGTCTGAATTTCCAGCAGGTTAAGTATGAGCATCAGAGGTCAAATGACTATACCTGAGTGGAAATGTGAGCGCATTACTATGGACTTCGTAGTTGGGTTATCATGGACCTTGCGGGAGTTTGATGCAGTTTGGGTCATTGTCGACAGGTTGACCAAGTCGGCACACTTTATTCCGGTGGTGACCACGTATACTTCAGATAGGTTGGCCTAGGTTTATATTTAGGAGATAGTTCGGTTGCATGGTGTGCTTGTTTCCATCATATCATATAGAGTCCCTCAGTTCGCTTCACATTTCTGGAGGTCAGTACAGAGTGAGTTGTGGACCCGTGTAGAGATCAACACACCCTTTCATCCACAGACCGACGGGCATTTGCAGCGGACAATTCAAATCTTGGGGGACATGCTCAGATCATGTGTGTTTGACTTTGGAGGACCACGGGATAGATTCTTGCCTTTGGTTGAGTTTGCTTACAACAACATCTATCAGTCCAACATCGAGATGGATCCATTTGAGGCTTTATACGGTCGACGATGTCATTCCCCCATCAGATGGTTTGAGCCCGACGAGACTAAGTTATATGGAACTGATTTGGTGAAGGATGCCTTGGAAAAGGTAAAGTTGATTCAAGAGCAACTTTACACAGCACAGTCCAGACAGAAGAGTTACACGGATCAGAAGGCGCGTGATTTATCATTTATGGCGGGGAGAAGGTTCTCTTGAAAGTCTCATCGATGAGCCCAAGGTTTATAAGACTATTTGAGGTGTTCAGACGAGTTGGGGAGGTTTATTATAAGCTTGCTTTGCCTCCCAGTATATTGGGAGTTCATCCGATTTTACACGTGTCTATGCTCCGGAGGTAGCATGCTGACAGGTCACATGTGTTAGACTTCAACACGATTAAGTTAGATGAGAGCCTGAGATATGATAAGGAGCTAGTTTTGCCATTGTTGATAGGCCGGCTCGCCAGTTGAGGTCCAAGAGGATTTCCACGGTAAAGGTTCAATGGAGGGGCCAACCAGTCTAGGAGGCGACTTGGGAGTTCGAGGAGGACATGCGGAGCAGATATCCACACTTACTCAGCACTCTAAGTATGATTCTAGACCCGTTCGAGGAGAAATATTTGTTTAAGAGGTGGAGAATGTAACGACCCGATTCGCTTTGATTTTTAGAACCTCGTTCCCCTAAAAAAGGCTCACCGTATGTGCTTTTACTATTTTATGACTTGCAGGGATGGTTAGTTTGGGATATGGAAGGGTTCGGGTTGATATCGGAACACTTGATTCCTTAAGTTGGCCTTAAAAGGCTAAGTTTGACTTTGGCCAACGTTTTGAGTTAAAGAGCTCAGAATCGGGATTTGACGGTTCCAATAGGTTGGTATGATGATTTTGGACTTGGGCGAACCTTCGGATCTGGTTTTGGATGACCCAGGAGCGTTTCGGCGCCTAATAGTGAAAGTTTACTCTTTAAAGGTTTTAAAGTTCTTAAATTTGGTTTGGAGTAGGCTTTGGTGTTATCGAGGTCCAATTGCGATTTCGAGACCAGGCATAGTTCCGTAATGTAGTTTATGACTTGCACGCAACATTTGGCATCATTCCGAGTTGATAAAATAGGAATCGAACACGCATTAGTGTTTTTTAGAAGTTTTTGAGTTCATGAGTTAATCCATGCGTTTTGGTGTCCGATTCATGATTTTAGATGTCATTTCGGTGTATGATCGCGTGAGTGAGTTCGTATGATGTTTTTGGACTTGTGTGGATGTTTGGTGTGGAGCCCCAGGGGCTCGGGTGAGTTTCGGACGCGTTCGAGGGTGGAAGGACTTCAGTTTTTTTTCTGGTTCTGGGCAGGAGTTGCAAGTCTCGCAAATGCGAAGTTTTCCTCGCATTTGCAAAGAGCCCTTCGCATTTGCGAACCTTGAATGCATTTGCGATGTATTGGGTCACATTTGCGACCAAGATAGAGGTGCACAACCTTCACATTTGTGATGGACTTGTCGCATTTGCGACTTCATATTTGCGAATATATTGTCACATTTGCGACCTTGACACTGGGGGGGGGGGGGAAGCTTCACATTTGCAAACATTTTGTGGCATTTGCGAACCAGGTGTCGCAAATGCGACATCTGCGACCTGTGCAACGGCTTTTAATGCAGGAGTGAGCTTTATTTCCCTCATTTTTGCTTGGTCTTGGGCGATTTTGACAGCATTTTTGAGAGGGGTTCCATCAACATCAATAGGTAAGTGATCCTTATCGATTTTTTTAGCTAAATACATGAAGCATAAGTAGATTTAACATGGAAAATTGTGGGATCTATGAGATTTTTGAGGAAAACCTAGGGCTTTGATAAAAATGGGATTTAACCATGAAAATGATTATGGAATTGGGTAAAAATCATATATTCTAGAGATTAATTTGTTAACTGGTGAAAATTAATTGGGCCTTACTATTAATGAAAGGATTGTTCATTTATTCTTCTTATTGCATTTTCCGTTGTATTTATATAGCCTATGCTTAGTTATAAATTCATTATTTTATTGTTAGCCCATAGTAAGTGTCAAAGTCAACTCCTCGTTGCTACTTCTTCGAGGTTAGACTGGATACTTACTGGGTACATGTTGTTTATGTACTCACGCTACACTTATGCATTAATCGTGTAAGATCTGAGGCAGGTGCATCTAGATATCAGTCTGGCGTGCATCCCTGATTACTACGAGACTTAGCGGTGAGCTGCCTTCCGAGCCCGTTTTACAACAGTTGAAGTCTTTCTTTTGCTTTATTTTCTGTCTATTTCATTTCAGACAATAGTGTTGTACTCTTTTATATATTTTATTAGTAGCTCATACACTTGTGACACCAGGTCTTGGAAATTCATGCTAGTAGACAATTGTAGGTTGTTGAGTAATTACTTCATTCCAATGTTTTTAAAATTGTTTACTTTCTCATTTTACTAACTTTTTCACTTCTTGATTTTGGAATAATAAAAAATCAACTATTTCAAATTTCTAAAAGAAAAGATCACAGAGTTAGTTCACTGTTTGCTAGCCTAGCTTTGGGCACCAACACAGCCTATAAGAGAAATTGGGTCGTGACAGCCTCTACCAAAAGTACCCCTGCCTCCAGATGAGGCACCACTGAAACTACCAGAATGACGAGGCCTCTTATCAGACACTGGCCCCCTCTCCTAATCACGAACCATCTCGACCCGTCTAGTAATATCTACAACCCTCTGGAAAGTTATATAATCTACAGTCTCCTTGGCCATCTGTAACCTTATAGTGAAAGTGAGCCCATCAATGAATCTCCTCACTCTTTCCCTCTTGGTAGAAAACAAGATAATGGCATGGTGAGCTAGGTCCACAAATCGAGTATCGTACTGGTAACATCATATTACCTTGCTGAAGACGCTCAAACTGCCTGCGGTAATCCTGTCTTAGAGTGACAGGAATGAACTTCTCTAGAAATAGCTATGAGAACTGATCCCGGGTAAGTGCAGGTGACCCAACTGGTCTAGTCAACATATAATCTCTCCACCACCTCTTGGCAGAACTAGTCATCTAAAACACTGCAAATTCGACCCCATTGGTCTCAACTTTACCCATGTTCCATGATCTCCATAAGGCCCACCAAACGGACTAGAGCATCCTAAAGCACTAGAGTGGCTACCTCTGGGACCTGAGCTGATTGACGGGTACAATCTGAGCTAGAACTTTCTCTTCGTGATCAATCTGAGGATCCATTGCGGCTGTTGCTGCTCGAGCTCTAGGCTGAGTTCTGCCTCTGGCTCGGCCTCGACCTCTACCCCTGGTAGTAGACGTTGTACCCTATTTTGCACAAGATAAAACAAACTACAACTTTTAGTACTCTACAAGGTTAATTATAGTTTAGAGTCGCCACCTAGTATTTAAGGTATACTAGGACACCTATACTACACTATGTAATGTACATTTAATTATGGTCTACAAAACCGTTAAGATTCTGAGTAAGGGTTCAAATTATCTCGAGGGGAAGGGGTTAGGCATCCCTCAAGATCCACAAAAATATGGTTCCTACGGACTCAATCAAATAAATGAGGGAAGGTTCAAAAGAGTAATTAATTTAATATTTACAAAGAATGGTAAAGTAGCTTGAATGAATAGTGATTGAACAAAAAGAAGAATTATAGAGGTTTGCGATGCACGTAACCGTTTCTCTCGGTGCACAATAGCAAAACTTGCAATTGACGCCGGAATTAATGGCTCGTCACTGGAAAACCTTGCATGGCACTGTTCCACAGATGGAGAAGCTGATTACTCCAGAAAATGGCATTCCGATGGAACTACCTCCCTTAACCTTTGGTAGTTTTCTCCCGCAGAAGTATCAATCGATTGAGGAAGGACATGAATCGAGTAGCTCAAATAGTGAGATTCAACTTCAACCGGTAAAAATGGAAGGACAGATGAATCCAACAGTGAGACATTTGCAATATTCAGAAGCTAGTGGATCAGAGAAACCAACACCTACAACAGCTGATATTGTTCGAGGTAATCGTAGCTCGCAAATGGGGAAAACTCTATCATTTGTGCCTCCAATTGATAGAGATGGTAAGAAGATTGTTAAACTGTGTGAGGAAGATTTACAATCTCAGAAAAATTACTAGAAAACTACTCTAATTGGCTATATAATTGGAGAAAATCCGTATGAAAAAGCTATGGAGAATTTTGTGATGAATGTCTGGAACTTTGTTACAAAACCTCAAATCCTGGTGCATGCTGAGGGATACTGTATTTTTCGATTCAATACCATAACTGATAGGGATCAAGTTCTACAGTCAGGACGTTACACATACAGGAACAAGCCTATGGTACTCAGAATTTGGGAAATTGATTTTTCATTCAACAATGATGTTCTAAGTATAATTCCAGTATGGGTAAGGTTTCCTGGGCTGCCAGTGGGATTTTGGTCGACTGAAGCTCTTAGAAAATTGGCAAGTACTATTGGAAAACCATTATACACTAATAAATTTACTGCTCACTATGAAAAGATATCCTATGCCCGAGTCCTTGTGGAGGTGGATGCTGCTTATACACTACCAGACCAGATTGAGATAGAATCACCTTATGGTCCACTGATCCAAGCAATTGAATATGACTGGAAGCCTAGTTTTTGTAATGATTGTTTAAGGTTTGGGCATGATTCTATGGATTGCTGGTATAACACTAAATGTGAAGAGAAACAGGAGATAAAGGATGAGGAGAGGAAGAAAGGGAAGAGAAGAAGAGGCAAGAAGTAGGGGAAGACTGTGAAACAAACCTGGCTTGTCAAACAAACTCAAGTAAATGCAGATACTCAGTTAGGAGTGATGACAGTACAGGAAGATGAAAAAGATAGGGAATGTGTAGAAAAGGTGAAAAATAGAAGAGAAAATGCACTACAGACTAGTGATATGCAAAGTTCATTAAGAGAGGGAAATGAGGCCCTTGAAACTGGATGTAATATTGCAGAAATGGGGAAGCAGATTGATAAAGGCAAGAGTATTGCTATGCATATGGATAAAGGAAGGAGTGGTGAATAAGCTTAACCAGGACCACCAGACCCTCTAATATCCAAATGATAGTTGTTACTTGGAATATTAGGGGGATAAATCAAGACCCTAAGCAAAAAGAGATTAAAACTCTTATTGCTACCAATAGAGTAGATATTATGGGATGCATAGAAACTAGAGTCAAGGAGCATAAAGCAAAGAAAATCCAGAAGAAGATAGCTAAAGGATGGAATGTATATTGAAACTACTCATGTGCTGTGAATGGTAGAATTTGGATATTATGGAGAAGCCATATTCAAGTGATAGTGAGCCACATGAAAGATCAATTTATCCATTGCAGTGTAGAGGATCCTAGAACTCAGTTTAAAACCCAACTTAGTGTCATTTATGCTCAGAATGATGGACACAATAGGGAGAGTTTATGGAGGGACCTCATGCAGATTAAAGTATCAAGTCAGGAGACATAGCTGTTGAGTGGTGATTTTAATGATGTTCTATTCTCTGATGATAGAATAGGTTCTCCTGTAACTGCTGCTGAAGTACAAGGATTTATAGGGATGATTAATGATATGCAACTAACTCCAATTAGAGAAAATGGGTGGAATTATACTTGGATGAATAAATAAGGTACTGGGAATATAGTGTATAGTAAGATAGATTGGGCACTAGGAAATTATCAGTGGATTCAGCAGTATGGGCATGTGGAAGCATACTATATGAATCCATCAGTATCTGATCATTCTCCTATTCTTATAAAATTTGGCAGCAAAAAATGATTACACCCTAAACCATTCAGACTATATACAAATGTTATGGATCACCCACAATTTCAGAATGTCATTCAACAGGTATGGGATCAGGAATATGAAGGTGGCACCTATGGATAAAATATGGAACAAATTGAAGACTATGAAAGAACATCTTAAGGAGGTAAATGCTTATATGGCGTCATACAAGCAAAATCTAGAGCAGGCAAGAGAGAAGATGGACATTGTGCAAAGCTAGATGAGTCAAAATCCTTTGATTCCATCACTTATAGATGCAGAGAAAACAACATTAGAGGATATAGAGAAATGGAGCAATGTGGAGGAACACGTGATGAGACAGAATTCAAAGGCATGCTGGATTGAGTGTGGAGATGCAAATACCAAATAATTTCATGCCCAATGGAAGATTTGATCCAGTCAAACAGTATAACTACCATTTATACAGAGACAAGGGTAAAGTTAACTGAAGCTAAGCTTGTGGAGAAGGAATTCCTAGCTGTGTTCCAGTCCTTAATGGGGGATTGTGCTGGTGAACTACCATTTGATAATAAAGCTTTCATAAGAGAAGGAACTTGCTTAACCGTGGACCAACAAAGAACATTGATTCAAAATATGACTCTAGAGGAGATAACTGAAGCAGTTAAGGATATGCCTAAAGACAAAGTACCAGGGGTTAATGGCTTTCATGTGGAGTTCTTTACAAGGAACTGGGAGATAGTGAAAGAGGATATCTTTGCAGCAGTAAAAGATTTCTTCAACACAAACAGGTTGCCTAAAATGATTGATACGACAGCTATTACTTTAGTCCCTAAAGTGAAAACTCCAGCAACAGTAAAAGATTACAGGCCGATTGCTTGCTGTACTACTTTGTATAAGATCATTTGAAGGAAGAATTATAGTAGATAATATTCTACTAAGTCATGAGCTTTTTAAAGGATATGCTAGGAAAGGAGTGTCTCCAAGGTGTGTGATGAAAGTAGATCTAAGAAAAGCCTATGATACTTTCGAATGGAGTTTTCTAAAGCTATTTCTGATAGACCTTGGGTTTCCTTTTAAATTTCTGCAATGGATTATGACTTGTGTTACTATAGTTACATACTCATTGGTGCTAAATGGTGGATTGACTAAACCTTTTAAGGGGAAGAGAGGGGTTAGACAAGGAGATCCTATGTCTCCTTACTTATTTGTTATAGCCATGGAGTATTTCAGTAGAGAACTGAAGTAGTTGCATAAGAATGGAGATTTTAATTTCCATCCTAAGTGTAGGAAGCTGAACATCACTCATGTGAGCTTTGCTGATGATATGCTGATGTATTGTCGAGCTGATATAGAGTCCATAAGGATTTTAAACAATGCTTTCAACAGGTTTTCACAGGCTTCTGGATTGCAGGAAAATGTTAGTAAAAGTGCTATATATATGGCTGGGATAGATCACAAGGCTAGAGAATATATCCTGCAAACACTGGGATTTATTGAAGAGAAACGGCCTTTCAGATATTTGGGAATTCCATTGGACTCAAAAAAATCTAAATATTGGCCAGTATATGCTTCTAATTGAGAAGATAGAAGCAAAGGTTACATGTTGGTCAACAAGGTTATTATCTTATGCAGGAAGGTGTCAATTGATCAAGGCAGTCCTATTTGGCATCCAGACTTATTGGGCTCAGGTGTTCATTATTCCAAAAAAGGTGCTGAAAATGATTGAAACTATTTGCAGAACATTTCTATGGATAGGCAGTGTAACTATATCAAAGAAAGCACTAATAGCTTGGGAGAATGTATGTAAGCCAATAGCATCTGGAGGCTTAAACATATTGGACACCAAGGTGTGAACAAAGCAACAATTACTAAACACCTATGGGATCTAACTAGGAAGAAGGATTGCCTATGGATTCGATGGGTGCATAGCTTCTAAATAAAGAAGAAGGGACTGGACACAATGCCTACTCCCAAGACAACAACTTGGGTAATAAGAAAGATAATGGATAGCAGGGAAGTGATACTGAGGCATTCATAACTCCAAGGGACCATGCAGGAAAGGCTAAGAAGTCTGTGCAAGAATGGCAAGTTTCAGATCAAGCAGATGTACATGAAGATGATCCCAGAGTATTGCAAAGTTGAATGGAAAGGCTTAATGTTACATACAAGCGTGCATCCGAGGTACATGTTCATTCTATGGATTGCAATGCAGAGGAGGTTAGCAACAGTGGATAGATTGATAAAGTTTGGAATTTTTGTGCCAACTGAATGCATATTCTGTAAGCAAACTATAGAAACATTTAGCCACCTATTCTTTGACTGTCCAGAAACAAAGAGTTTGTGGTCTAAAATGTGTCTATGGTTGGGACATAAAAGAAGTATAGGAGATTGGGATTGTGAAGTGCAATGGATCAGTAAGAAGGCAAAGAGCAGAGAAGGTATAAATGGCATCACATTCTATGTTTTTTCCACGACAGTTGCATTGAAATGGAGAGCAAGAAATAGAGGCAGATTCGAAGCCAGCAAATATGATGAGCACCATATCTGCAAAGAAATAGTACTACACGTTCATGTTCGAGGGAAGCATAACAGGAAATGGAGAGTACCATTGCAAAAGCTGGACTGGATTCCATGAAGATTGTATAGACAGTATAGAAAGGCATAGACATGGTACAAATGACCACTTTGATAGTATAGTTAGGAGACAATTTTTTTACTTATCATAGATAAATGATGTAAAGGGGTAGCAGTGAGTCAAAGCTACTACTAGGACTCAACTTGTATTTTTTTGAGAATCAATATAATATAACGTTAAATCAAAAAATAAAAATAGTGATTGAACAAGAATGTCACATGAAGAAAGATAAATATCTATGTATAATAAATTGCAATTGAAGTGAATAAAGTATATAAGAACTATATGTTGATGAGTTGATAAAAGGTAAGAAAATATATAGTAACAAATCAAGTATTTGTAAATTAAGTAATGAGCAATAGTTAAAGAATGCACTTGAAAGAATGTGATTTATTTCCAAAGGGCAAATTATTTTGAGTGAGAGACTAAAGTGTAAGGAAAGGAGAACTTACTTTGAAGTAATTGACTAAGAGGGAAAAGAATTATGTTTCGAATATTTTTTTATGTGATGAATAGAAAAAGAAAGAGTTGGTTTATGTCACACACCAAACTCGGGGAGCGCGACCGGCGCTCAATCGAGTGAACCCCGCCGAGCAATCCTGTTAGATACTTTTTACCCAAACTCACTCATGACAAAGAGAAAACATATTTGCATTAATTAGACAATAGGGAGGTCTTGTATACAACACCAAATTATTTCCATTAGTTGCTTCATTTTTAATGTTACAAAATACACATATTTCATAGGCTAAAGTGGATTAAATGGTTCAAACACAACATAACTCGTTTGACTTTCCCAGCACCCATATGCAACCCACACTATATCTACGGAGCCTCTAATAATTACAAAGAGTACGATAGTAGTGCCGGCAACAAGGCTCCGACTATACCTCAAAACATGATAATATAATAAACAAAAGATGTATAACCCCGAAATGAAGTGAGGCTCACCAAGTCTGCTGGGAGGAGGGTGTACTGCTATCACTGATCAATACTGCCTGCTGTGGAACTACCTGCATCCATTAAAGATGAAGCGCCCTCGGAAAAAGGGATGTTGGTACTTTCTAGTAGTACTAGTACGTATAACTAAACACCATCTATATAGAATGAATAATAATACATGGGAGAACAATCATGAAATCAATATAAGCCTCAAACAATACCAAAACATCAAGTTAATAACCACATAAGTTTTCAAGTAAAGTTTCCATGTTCTTAGGTTGAGAGATCTTTAGTACTGATATACCATCACTCACAATACCACCATACTTTACACGGAGTTCGATCACGGTCCGATCGGCTAGGCTGCCTCATTTGAGACATCAACTACAATCACAATTTCTATTACAATTTCCAGCACAATCACCACCATGTGTGCGGCATGGCGTCCGATCACGGCCCGATCGGCTAGGCCGTCTCGCCGAGACATTACCCTTTTCTATCAATCATCTCACTTCATACTTCTTTCACATCTTTTCAATTCTTTGGCTCTAGTGTCCACAATTATAATATCATTCTTGACACTTGGCCGTATTTCAAGATCCACACTTTTATTTCTTCCCTTTCATGGATCATCATTATAAATATCAATAAATAGAATATTCCGGAAATCACAACTTTAGGTTCATTAGTAATGAAAGCTTTAAACACAATGGGTTTCTTTCCAAGAAATGGAGTAAAATGATTGGCAATCGAAGCACAAGTTAAAATCATAAATAAGTAACACATCATTTATTCTTGAAATACTTTTCTCCATAAAAGGCAATACACAATTTCAACTCACGACTATGTAAGAACCGATAAAACATCAAAAATACTTACAAAGCATAACATTAGCTAAAATAGTCACATATGGGCATCATTTGGGTACATAAGCTTTTAGGCAATTCTATTTTCGAAGTCAATTTGGAACAATTTTATCAAAGCTCATATCATAATCTCTCTCACATCATCTCATTCCTTTGGCACAACTAGCCACAAGTATAACTTTCATTCTTGGCACGTTGGCCACACTTCATATCCCCAATTCACTTACTTCATTTTCAAGCATCTTTATAAATTATCAACAACAATACATTTCCAATCAAGACTTTAGGTACACATGTGAGCAATTAAGAGTCTTAGACATATAGAGATTTTTCACATAATTTGGCACGATAACCTTCATTCAAATTTGACTTGAAGTCGTAACATCTATAACACATCCCATACTTTGAATATATCTTCAAATGATAACATAGCATGATAAAAGCATTTGGAACACATATTGAACATATATCATTCAACACAAGTTTACTTGAAATAACTAATTTCATAATGATCAACTTGTGTATTACATAAGATACATGAACACCGTGGAATTCAATTCTAAGAAAGGGGTTTAGCCAATATACCTTGTTTGCGCTTTCCTTAAGTTACTACAACGTCCCAACACTTCTATAAATAACAATCTATAGGAAGATAACATAATTTGAATAATAATTAGAAGGATTCACATGGTGTAACTCTCTTAGGAATTTTATCAAACACCTAGCATGCAAAATAGACTTTAAATCTCTACAATGGTAATCCCTTCCTCCCTCAACCAATTTCAACAAGAACTATCCAAAATGGTTCATTAACCCCACATACTACGACCTATTATCACATGCATGGCCTATTTCCAACCCCGCAATATATATAACTTGTAACCTCTTGCATGAAAGCTTAGGAGTAGGACTTACCCGGATAGATGATAATCTAGTGATTGGTTTTTCTTGATTCTTGAAGATTGGTTCAAGAATATGTGATTAGAATGTTAGGTTTCCTCCGTCTCTCTCTAAAGTGTTCTTTTCTCTCTCTAAAATCATCAGATAAACATCTCAAAATAAGCCCCAAAGTCTATTTATCAAAGTGGGATCGTGTTATAAAAATCCAAAAATGAAGCACCGGAACAGGATCAGCGGTCGTTATGTGTCCCACAGACCTGTTCTGCGGTCGCATAATGCTGCAGAACCTCCCTCCGAAAAATTTCAAAGCTTGATATGCGATCAGAGTATGACCTGTAAAATGGTTTTACGGTCGCATAATGGGCCGTGAAAATGACATAAAAAATGTCCCAAATGACCATCTCACTCTGTGGCCATTCTGCGGCCCGAAGAGTGATTATGCGGCTGCATAATAGGCCGCAGAAATGCCCAATTTTGCCAAGAATTTCTACTGTCATTAACACCTACGTCTACCCAGGAACCAGGATACCCCAATATTTTTTTTTTGTAAAATTTTTACGGAGCCTTACAGTTTAACATTCACAAGAAAATTAAGAAAACAAATTAAATAAAGGACAATTAATCTTTGTAAGCAAATCATAAGATATTTTTGCTTATATACATATGTAGTAGGGGATGAATGAATGAAGTGTATGAAATAATTTACATTAGAGAATCGGGGTACAAGACCTAAAGAGAAGGATTTAGTATTTGAAAGAATAAGTTACGTGAATAGGGATAATGTTTATATTCTGCTGAAGTATAAAATATAATATGGAGCAATAAAAATAAACAAGACGAGATTAAGTGATATACAAACACTCTGTCATGCACTTAAATTAAATGAATAATATGTGAAAGAATTTGTTTTGAAATGAATGAACAAACATAAGAAGTTTCTAAAGAAATAAAGATATAAGAGAATATGTAGTGATAAATGGAATATGTGTAAATGTACTAAATGAATATTAATTGAAAATATGCTTGAAAGAATTTAACTTATGTACAATAGTTAACTATTTGAAAAAAAGAAAATCAAACTAACATAATCGGGCGCGGTTTAGAGGGTCGTTCGGGGCGTCGTGGCCTCAAAGATTTTATTCTCATCGGCCTCAGCTTAACATTTCTGTTCAACCAGTAAAATCGGTCAGTATAACAGTAGCATGAGCCTCAAATATCTATGTTTTCTCAATCAAGATCTAGGAAATAATAATATTCTGAGCAATATCAGACTCAGGGATTCGAAAGCAAGTGCCCAAGTTCAATTCCATCAGTAAAGTGGAAAAGAGATATGTTTACCTCGAAATACGAGTAACAATTAAACTTGTAATGTGGTTATAAGGATACATGATCTGATTCGATGTCAATTGATAAACGACTGAATAAATAAGTGAATTAAACGATTGAAATGGATCAAACCAGTGCTGTTTACAAGCTATCGACCTCGATTTTGGAATAGGCTCGAGATCAAACGTTAAGAGAAACGAGAACAATAAGGACAATAGAGAATTATAAGCGAGTAAAAGAGCATAATGTTTATTATTTCTCAGTAATTGCGTGCGTGATTCATATCTCGTTACAAATGAACATGGTTCTTCTTTATATAGTAGATGAATCCTAAATAAGGTATAACTGTGATTTCGAAAACAAAATACATGATTGATATCAATAACCGTTAAGAGTTCTGTCAATCCCGAGATTCCCACCGAGATTTGTGGTTGATTTCGTGCATATAGTTATTCCGTTACTTGATGTCGATATTGCTCAATGTCGCTCCTCCAGTTCCCATGTTCTTCAAGCTCGATCTTGCTTCGATATGGACTTAATCTCGAGGCAAACCCTCGAGCCCATAAAATCAGACCTGATCGATTTTAACCGTATACAAATAGTCCCCGCATTTCTTAGAATGAAATGATAAGAAACAATTTAAGCCTCGATTACCCTATACCTCGATCATGTTGTCATTTCCATGACGTAAGTGATGGATGAGACCCAAATGTCCCGTCAGTTCGGTTCCCCAAAAACCATAAATGCATTTCAGTAGTCGGTCGGTCACTAGTGATACCGAACCGTCATCACAAGCCTATAAATACCACCTCTTTTGTTGATTCAAATTTTACTTTGCTTTGATCATAAACTATTGATTTCCGAATTCTCCTTATCTTTCTCTCATCCCCGCTCATTACGCCACTGCTGATTTTACCGGAGCCACCAATTTTACTCTTTCTTTCTACTTCCTTCATACACACAAATGGCAAAAACCTCCAAAATTGTGCCGCAAAAGGCTCCGTCTTCCTCTTCCTAGCCGGCCGGTGATAAGATGCCGGTAGAACCGGCCCCTCATGAATACGTTCCTGGCCCATGCATCCTTAAAACTGACTTTAAAGTCAAGAACCCCTCTTCGGTGCCGGGCTGATGCGAACATGTGTCGATGTACATGTGTTCGATTACTAAGGGCCACGTCGATGCTATGAAGTTGTAATACTTAGGTGCAACTTTTTCTCTTGTATTAGCCAATGGTATTATAAGATGCTTCCTTGTATTGCCTTTGTGTTTAGTCAAATGCTAGTAAATAATACTAGTTGTTTTGGTTTCAAAAGTTGAAACGTATCTTTTCAACCTTAAGAGCTATAGATTTGAATAGGCACAAGCCTTATAACATAGATTTGGTTTAAAATCGAAATCGTACCGAAACCGTACCGAACCAAAATAAGAAATACTAAACCGTACCGAAATATTTTGGTACGGTATTTGGTACACACAATTGATAAACCGAATACCAAAATACCAAACCGAAGTACCGTATTCCCACCCCTAATGACAATAGGTCAACTCCCTTCAACGCCAGTTTTTTCTGAAGAACCAATAAGAGAGGCCCAAAGGCTGAAGACCCCGAGATCGGCGGAGGCTCAGCATGGGTGATCCTTTTCAGGATTGCTTAGTGGGGGTCGATGGTATCTCCGATGTTACTGATGCTTCGATCCTCATGGCGGAAGCCCAACGTCTTTTCTCCTAGGTAAGTACCAGTCATTTTTCGATTATTTCTCTTTACCTCTTTCCTTACAAATATAACTTGTTCGCGGGGCTGGTGGATCATTGGTGAAAACCTTTGACATTTATCATCTTCGAACGAACTCCTTAGAGTCTTTTTCCATGCTATCCCAATAATATCCTGCCTTGATGACCTTTTGAACTAGTGACTCGGCGCCAGAGTAGTTCCCACAAGTGCCTTCATGGATTTCTCGTAGAACATAGCCAGTATCTCCTCCAGCGGACCATCGAACGTCCTCCTATACAATGTTCCATCACCATCTAATGTGAATCGAGCAGCTTTGGTCCGTAAGGCCCTCGATTCTTTTTGATCCGAAGGGAGTTTCCCATTCTTTAAATATTCGATAGATTTGTTTATCCAGTCCCAAGTTAGACTCATAGAGTTTATTTTGGCATGTCCTTCCTCGATCACAAATCTTGAGAGTTGGACGACAGTCCCCGAGCTGATCTCATCTTCTTCGACCGATGACCCCAAGTTGGCAAGTGCGTCAGCCTTGGTGTTATGTTCTCAAGGGACGTGTTGTAGAGTCCATTCTTTAAAACAGTGCAATGTTACCTGCAATTTTTCTAAGTACCTTTGCATCCTATATTCTCGAACTTCGAAGGTTTTGTTTACCTGGTTTAACACCAGTAGGGAGTCGCACTTAGCTTCGATTACTTTCGCCCCCAAGCTTTTAGCTAGCTCGAGACCTGCAATCATGGCCTCATACTCGGCCTCGTTGTTAGTCAATTTGGCAGTGTTGATGGATTGTCTAATAACATTTCCCGTAGGAGGTTTCAAAACTATACCGAGCCCAGACCCTTCCACATTCGAGGCACCATCTGTGAAGAGGGTCTACACCCCCGATGAAGTACCCGATTTAAGTAGAAGTTCCTTTTCCACTTCAGATACGAGAGTTGGCGTAAAATCAGCCACGAAGTCAACTAAAATTTGAGACTTAATGGCCGTAAGGGGTTGATATTCGATATCATACCCACCAAGTTCGACGACCCATTTGGCCAATCGACCTAATAATTCGGGCTTGTGCAAAACATTTCGGAGTGGATAAGTGGTGATCACACATATGGGATGGCACTGAAAATATGGCTTTAATTTTCTAGATGTGCTTATTAATGCAAGTGCCAATTTCTCTAAGTGTGGATACCTAGTTTCAGCATCTCCTAAGGTCCTACTCACGTAATAAATAGGAAACTGCGTACCGTGTTCTTCTCGAACTAATACACCACTTACTGCTATCTCGGACACTGCCAAGTATAGGTACAACTTCTTATCTGCTTTTGGAGTGTGGAGAAAATGTGCGCTCGATAGGTATCGTTTCAACTCCTCCAATTCTTGTTGACATTCGGGGGTCCATGTAAAATCATTTTTCTTTTTGAGTAAGGAAAAAATCATGTGGCTTCGATCTAATGACCTCGAAATGAATCGACCTAGGCAGCTATCCGTCCGGTTATCCTCTAAACGGCTTTCACACTGTCCATGACGGTGATGTCCTCGATGGATTTAATCTTATTAGGGTTGATCTCGATTCCCTGATTTGACACCATAAAGCTGAGGAATTTTCCTGAGCCGACTCCGAAATCACACTTTTCGGGGTTAAGCTTCATGTTGTACTTCCTCAAGATTTCGAGTGTCTCCTGCAAATGAGTCGAATGGTCCCCTGCGTGCCCTGCGTGCAGGGACTTAACTAACATATCATCAATGTAAACTTCTATTGATTTACCTATTTGTTCTTAGAACATCTTGTTAACTAGGCGTTGATATGTAGCTCCCGCATTTTTTAACCCGAAGAGCATTACATTATAACAATAGGTCCCAGACTTGGTGATAAAAGAGGTCTTTTCTTGATCCTCTAGGTCCATCCGGATCTGATTGTACCCAAAATAGGCGTCGATAAAGGTAAGAATCTCGTGGCCGGCCGTGGAATCGATCATTCGATCGATGTTAGGAAAGGGAAAAGATTCTTTTGGACATGCCTTATTCAAGTCCTTATAGTCTACACACATTCTATGTTTGTTCCCCTTTTTGGGGACTAGGACTACAGTGGCTAACCATTTGGGATATTTTACCTCTCGAATGGACCCTATATTGAGAAGTTTGGTTAGCTCGTACTTGATGAAGGCGTGCTTTACCTCAGACTAGGGCCTTCTCTTTTGCTTTATCGATCTGAACTTGGGATCCAGGCTCAGCCGATAAGTTGTTATCTCTTTTAGCTTCCTGTCATGTCTAAATAGGACCATGCAAAGCAATCCATGTTATCAATAAGAAATTGAATGAGTTTTTTCCTGAGTTCGGGGGTCAACCCCCTTCCTAGGTATACATTTTGTTCGGGTAGATACTCAATCAGTATCACCTGTTCCAGCTCTTCGACCGCTGACTTGGTTGCGTTCGATTCTTCGGGAACCATGAAAGTTCGAGTAGTGAGAAAATCCTCTTCTTCTTACTCGATTACTTGTTTCTCTGATTCGGTCAAGGCTAAGGGTGGTGATTGCTATTTGGTTATCTGCTTATCTTTGGTGCTCGAGTTTTATGAGGTCGAAGGTGTTGATATCTGTGTCAGCTCGTCGACTACAAACATTTCCTTTGCAGCGTGTTGTTCCCCCTAAACTGTTTTCACACCATCCGTCGTTGGAAACTTCATCATTTGGTGAAGGGTCGACAATACTGCCCTCATGTTGTGGATCCAGGGCCTTACGAGTAGTAAATTGTACCTCATGTCGCCTTAGATGACATGGAATTTTGTGTCTTGGATAGTCCCGACCACATTTACTGGTAGAATTATCTCCTCTTTTGTTGTTTCACTAGCCATGTTGATACCGTTTAGTACTCGAGATGCAGGTACAATTTGGTCTAGTGGGCCGAGCTGCTCTATGACCCTCGATCTGATTATGTTTGCTGAGCTACGTGGATCCACTAGAAAACCTTTAACTTGAATTTTATTTTAACAAAATAGAAATTACTATTGCGTCGTTGTGCGATTGTGAGATTCCTTCAGCTTCTTCATCATTGAATGATAAGGTGCCTTTGGGAACATAGCCTCTGGGATGTCGACCCCACCGACGATCATGTGAATAAGACGCTGAGGTTCTTTTTGCTCATTTTTTCTGTTGGCATCTCTTTCCCTGAAGTGATTTTTGGCTCGATCACTGAGGACTCTCGAAGGTGGACCTCGTTGAATGATCGAGCTACCTCCTGTCTTAACTGTCTGCAGTCTTCAGTCCTATGGCCATGCGTGCCTTTATACTTACACATTAAGTTTGATTATTTTGAGAGGGGTTGGTCTGTATAGGCCTGGGCCATCTGGTATCTTTGATCCTTCCGATAGCCGATACAATCCCCGATGCATCGACACTAAAATTATACTCCGATAATCGAGGTGCTTCTGTGGGATCTGCATATTTTTCAAAGCTAGTTTACTCATTAGTCCTCGAGAATTCTGACCTTGGTCACCCCTTCGGTCGTTCCAGGCGGAGTTGCGTCCAGACTTACTCTTTCGATCTGAAACATACGGCTGATACCGATCTTTATTCGACCTTGATTCTCTATCAATATCTCTTTGGTTTTTACCAGTCGAGCGGTTGGATGTACTGAACCTGAAAGGGCTCCCAATTGGTCGTCCTCGACCTTAATCTTCGACTGATATCGGTTGTGAACATCTGCCCAAGTCATAGCCGGGTACTCGATCAAGTTTTATTTTAACTGGCGTGATGCGATCGAACTCCGCTCGTTTAACCCTTGGGTGAAAGCTTGAATATCCCAATCATCATTGGGCGGTGGTAATTCCATGCGTTCCACTTTGAATCGAGACACGAACTCCCTTAGCATCTCGTTACTCCTCTGCTTTACCTTGAAGAGATCCGATTTTGTCGTCGCAACCTTTATGGCCCCAGCATGTGCCTTTACAAATGAATCCACCAACATGGCGAGAAAATCGATAGAGTTCGGCGACAAGTTGTGGTGCCAAATTATAGCTCCTTTCGACAGCGTCTCCCTGAATTTCTTTAGCAGTACAGACTCGATCTCGGCATCCTCCAAATCATTGCCTTTTCTTGCGTACATATAAGAAGTAATGTGCTCATTGGGGTTTGAGGTCCCATTGTATTTAGGTATATTAAGCATACGAAACTTCTTTGGGATGGGCTTCAGAGCCGCACTCAGGAGGGAATGGTTCTTGCACAAATTTCTTGGAGTCCATTCCTTTTAAGATCGGTGGTGCCCCCGATATCTGGTCAACTCGAGAGTTATAATTTTCCATCTTCTTGTTGTTGGCCTCGATTTTCTTTTCTCCCGATTCTATTCTCTTAGTAAGCTCCTCGAGCATCCTCATTATAGCAGGATCGGTTTTTGAAGTTTTATCACCCGATCTTTCAGGTACTGGCTCGGTACAACGAGTAACCTCTTGTTCGGCCCTATTTGGGGCCCTTTGCTAATTTTGCAATTGAGCAATGGCGTTTTGTTGGGCTTGCAGCATTTCAAATATTACTTGGAGGCTGATTCCTTCGTCTCATTTCCCCTGTGTTCCTCGACTATCAGTTCGACCCTCTCTGCGCACACTTCCCTCGGGATCTTCCCTCGGGGTATACGTCTAAATCCGCATTCAAGGCAACATGAGAACTGACATCAACCGGGTTGACGAGCGGTGCTCCTCCAAGGTCATCCTGTGGCACCTCGATTCCTGGGGCGATAACATTCTTGTTTGCTCTGTGGAGTCCGAAGCTGTTGTCATCGTGTGTAGATTGTTCTGTGAGTTTGACATGATTCAACCTGAAAACAAAATTCTTGACAAGAAACATGCATAAAATAGTGTGTTATGCCAGAATTAGCACTAAACAATCATTATTATCCTTAGCCCCACAGTGGGCGCCAAACTGTTTACCTCGAAATACAAGTAACAATTAAACTTGTAATGTGGTTATAAGGATACGTGATCTGATTTGATGCCAATTGATAAATGACCGAATAAATAAGTGAATTAAATGATTGAAATGGATCAAACTAGTGTTGTTTTCAAGCTATCAACCTCGATTTGGAATAGACTCGAGATCAAGCATTAAGAGCAACAAGACCAATAGAGAATTATAATAGAGTAAAAGAGCAGAGTGTTTATTATTTCTCTGTAATTGCGTGCGTGATTCATATCTCGCTACAATGAATAGTGTTCCTCTTTATATAGTAGAGGAATCCTAAATAAGGTATAACTGTGATTTCAGAAACAAAATACATGATTGATATCAATAACCGTTAAGAGTTCTGTCAATCCCGAGATTCCCACCGAGATTTGTGGTCGATTGCGTGCATATCATTATTTCGTTACTTGATGTCGATATTGCTCAATCTCGCTCCTCCAGTTCCCGTGTTCTTCAAGCTCGATCTTGCTTCGATATGTACTTAATCTCAAGGAAGACCCTCGAGCCCATAAAATCGGACATGGTCAATTTTAACCATATACAAGATACAAGGCAATACTACCAATGAAACAAAGTTACAATTGCAACATAAGAATGAAAACAATAAAGTAACAATCAAAATAGAGCGAAATATCCAGTCATAGTATCAGTCAACCAGTAAATGAACCACAATTCCGGCTTTGAAGCCTCGCGTGTAAATAACAGTAGTGGGTCCAAATAAGTGAACGGAAAATCAACAAACATTGTCCAAAAATCTGAAATTTCAGAAGTGAACAACCAAGGCAAATGGTGAGGCAAACCCCTAACATGGGACTAACGAAAACAGTAGCATTACCTCGCCAGCGGAGAAGAAGCTCGCCGGAAAAATTAACAGAATCAAAATCAATTTCGAGCACAAATAATGATAAACCATAACAAAAAATAACATAGATCAAACAATGGGTCGCCAGAGTTCGTCATGTTTCTGACCAACACCACATCATTGAAACCGGTGACGCTGCTATCACGGCGAACACCGGAGCAGCATCTCCATGGGAACTAGATAAGGAAGGTCATCATCAAAGTTTGATTTTTCGGCGAGTCACGACCTATAGCAGATCTGGCTCATATGTGAAAGGCAAGAAAGAAAAAATAAGAGAAAGAGATGAGGAGAAGAGGAGGTGGAGCAGTAGTGATCATTGGGTGGCCAGATTCTGGAAAGAGCTCAGTGGAGATTGAGAGAGAGCAAGGGGTGGTTGTTTGGGGTTTGCCGGCCATTGACGGCGATCAAACCCAGGTGGTTGCAGAGGTTGTGGGGAAGGGAAATGGGCGATAGAGAAGGAGCCTATGGAGGAGGAAGATTGCTCTGATGACCCGATAGGTCATCTAGTAAACCTTAATCCTGTGTTTCAAAACCTCCAATAGCTTCTTTAAACTTTCCTCGATTTGCATGCGCAGTCCAAGTATTTAGAAGGCTTTATGTTAAAAGTTGAAAAAATATGAAAATTTTACCTTAAAAATCTATTTGAGTTGACTTCGGTCACCATTTTGAGCAAATAGATCCGGATCCATATTTTGACCGTCCCGGTGGGTCCGTAACGTGATTCGGAACTGAATTCAAAAGTCCCTAGCTCGAGTTATCGCTTTTTGTCAAAAATTTGAAGTTTAAATGTTTAATGAATTTAAAGATTTGACTAATATTTGACTTTGTCGATACCGGGTCCGTATTTTGGTTCTGGAACTCGGTATAGGTCCATTACTATATTTATGACTTTTCTGCAAAATTTGGTGAAAATTGAAGTTAGTTTGACGTGATTCGGATCTGGTTGTTAAAATAGAAGTTCTTAAGTTTCATTTGATTTGGTGTCTGATTCGTATTTCTAGAGGTTATTTTGGTGTTTTTATCGTGTGAGCGAGTTCGTATGAGATTTTTGGACTTGTGTGCATGTTTGGTTTTGAGCCCTGAGGGCTCGGATGAGTTTCAGATAGGCTACAGAGTTATTTTTAAACTTAAATGGAATGCTGGTGCATCAGGTTTGCAGATCTCGCATTTGCGAGGACTTGATCGCAAATGCGAGCACCACAAATGCGAAGTCAGACTCGCATTTACGAAGATGGAAGGGGTTGTGTCAGCTTCGCTTTTGCAAAGAGAAGTCCGCAAATGCGATGGGGCAGGTTTCGCATTTGCGAACAAATGGTCGCACTTGCGACTGGATGCAGACCAAGGCAGACTCGCATTTGCTAGTCAAATGTTCGCTTTTGCGAAAGCCTTGGTCTGCATTTACGATAATATATGTCGCTTTTGTGAAGATATCGGGCTCATAAATTTTTTGCTTTTGCGAAGAATTAATCACAATTGCGATCATCGCAATTGTGAACTTTGTGTCGCAATTGCGATTGTTGCAGCTGGGTAAACGAGGGGAAAACAGGATTCTAGTTCATTCTTTCACATTTTCAAACCTAGAAACCTTAGAGGCGATTTTTCCAAGAGCTCTTCTTCTCCAATTTATTGGTAAGTGATTCAAACCTACTTTCTTTTAATTACCCAATAGATTTCATAAGATTTCAACCTAAAATCTAGGATTTTCATGGTTGAAAGTGTGGATTTTGTTGGAATTAGGGGTTTTTGTAAAATTAGAATTTAGACCTCAAATTGAGGCCGGATTTCGAAATAAATTACATAACCGGGCTCGGAGGTGTATGGGTAATCGGGTTTTGGTCCGAATTTTGAGTTTGGACCAAGAGAGCACGGGAGTTGAATTTTTTAATAATGACCTAAATTGAACCTTTTGCATTCGTGGGTAGGTCCTACGGCATATTTTGAAGCGTTTGGTTAATAATTTGCTAGATTTGGTTGACTCAGATGCTTGTTTGAAAGGCAAAGTCGTGGTTGAGCTTTGAGTTAAATTTTGGAGAAAGGTAAGTGTTGAGTTTAACTAGGAACCCTCGAACTACGTGCTATATGAAATTCATGTGTTGCGACGTATATGCGAGGTGGCGAGTTCTTATACGATCCTGAATTACTTGTTTCCCTGATTTTCTATTTTTCCTTAATTATTTCCTTCCATGTATTAACTGTTGTGTGCTTTAAATGCCTTCCATTATTTATTTGCTACTTGTTAATCATTGCTCCTCATGTTAAAAATGTTAGGCCTTCCTGTACTTTTATGAACCGCTGCTATTTGCCTTAATTGACTAACTTGCACCTTTAATTGTCATTTACTAGACTTGTCTTATCATGTAATGTTACATTTGTGAATTCCCAAGTTGGTACGAGGTTTTCTTTCTGACTCGACTTCATATTCATCAACTGTAGAGATTCTTGTGATTTGAGTTATTGATTGTTGTGCTCATTGAAAATTTGGTACTGATATGGTGGGATTGAGTTGCACGCCACAACATGTAAAATAAAGGTGTATTGACATGGTGGAATAAGAGTGTATTTGTACTTATATGGTGGGATCGGGGGGTTGCACGCCGCAACATGTGAAATAAGGGTGGATTGATGTTAGCCCCTCACTTAGGGAGCTCGGAAAGGACAACAAGAGTGTTGTCATGAGGCAGCAAGAGTGTTGCAAGCAAAGGTGCATGAGCAACACCAAAGCTAAAAACGGAAACGGGCAAGTGATGGCCAAGGCATTGACGGAGGCGAGGCAGCTTGGTAAGGGCTTGACGGTGAGTTGCAGGCCAAGGGTGACACTTGATCATGACATAGGCATCAAGGAATGAGGCAGTGATGCCAAGGAAAATAAAAAACGATGAGGTAAAGGCAAGCCAATGTGCAACGGAAAGGCAATGTGCGGGCAGATTTTTCATAACATCGAGTTGCGACAAAATGGGCCAAGTTCATAGGCAATGGCATGGACAATTGTGGCCACAATGCAGATGGATACAATGGCATTGAATCTTGTCTAAGGACAAGGCACGAAAATGGGGCAGCAAGCTCGAATGGACCAAGTCAACGGCGGTGACCGGCACATGCTGTGCACATGGGCAAGAATTGGGAAGTTGCTGAAATGGGGGAAACAACCTTGCACGTTTTTAGGGCCATGATCCCACTATTATTTAGCATGATTTACATGATCCTAGTAGTTGGGGAGTTTTCAATTACACTAGGCTAAAGTAGTAGGGTAGTGGGCTAGTGTTTGGCCTAAATGTGAGGAAAGTGGACTGTCCCATGATGTTATAAATGGGCAGCCTTACTTACACTTTGAGGAAGAGTGAAAAACGTGTAAGAGTTACACATTGAGTTAGGAAGGAGTCCTAAATCTGGTTTTCAAGAGTGAAAACACCTAAGGCTAAGATAGTCTTGAGAGAAATTGTGAGGGTCAAGAGTGATCTTCATTTGTACACGGATGTACCGAGTTTGAGTTTCTTTGTATGCTCGCCAAATACAAAGTTGGAAAAGATTTTTCCTGTATATTGTGCCTTGTGTTCTACTCTAAATTCTGTTGCTTTACTTATATTTCGTGTGCCTAAAATCAGCGTCTAACTTACTACGTTGAAGCTGCCTAAAATAAACTAAGTCCAAAGTTGCTGGAATTTTGGCCGAGTGTTGGAGCAGGCTGAAGTCAAGTGCGAGACTTGGCTGCCGCACGGGCTATTTTTGGGGAGACTAAAAATGAGCCTGTGACAACTGGTATCAGAGTGGAGCAGGTTCGTGACGGAGACACGACGGGCAGTGGCAGATTTTGTGGTCTTGTTTGAGAACATGGCCGGTGGTAACAACGAACTGCGGGAAAGGCTTACAAAACTGGAGGCATTGGTTGGAAGTGTCCTGGAAGGTGAAGAAATGCAAACTCTCGTGACAAGGCTTGCCTACCTTGAGGCAGAATTGGCAAAGCTAAGTCAAGAGAATGCGGATCTAAGGAGCGAGACGGTGGTGCTACGACGTGCTGTGGGTGAGGATGCTCCTCAACGTGGTGCTGATCGTCTCAAAGTAAGCATCCCAGAACCTAAGGCATTCATTGGTGCAAGGAGTGCACGTGAATTGGAGAATTTTCTTTGGGATATGGAGCAGTACTTTCATGCTATTCGTGTGCAAGACGAGGCGGAGAAAGTAACCTTGACTAGCATGTATTTGAGTGACGATGCTAAGTTGTGGTGGCACACTCGTGTGGCTGAAGATGAAAGTTTGGACAGACCAAAGATTGAGTCGTGGGAGCGGCTTAGAAAGGAGTTGAAGGTTCAATTTCTTTANGGCTTAAAAAGGAATTGAAGGATCAATTTCTTCCTAGCAATACGTCTTGGATTGCTAGGGACAAACTGAAAAAGTTGAGACAAACCGGATCAGTTAGAGCATATGTCAAAGAATTCACTTCTTTGATGTTGAGCATTAGTAACATGTCGGAGGAAGACAAGTTACACAACTTTATGAGCGGGCTGCAACAGTGGGCACAATTTGAGTTGCAAAGGCAGAATATTCAAAACCTCGCAAGTGCCGTAGCTGCTGCGGATGCATTGGGTGATTTTCACTTGGGAGAGGAGACTTCTACTTCAAAGTCTACCGAGGGAAGGAAATACAAGCCCAAGGAGTGGAAGAAATGTGAAAATAACAATGCTAATGAAGACAAGGGGAAGGGAAAGCAAGAGGCTGGATCTTTAAAATGCAAAGAGCACGACAGAAAGTTTGGGGGTTGTTCCATATGTGATGGTCCGCACCGAGCAAGAGACTGCCCAAAGAAGGCAGTGTTAAATGCTATGACTGCCGTGGATAAGAGGGCTACATTATAGGCAATGACCAGCGACAACAAAGTGGCTGGAATTAATGCAATTGTGGTTGAGGAGAAAGGGGGTCAAGGGGCGTTGCTTGTCAACCCCATAAGACTCATAAATTGAGCTGTCCTCGACGAGGACGTCGAGTTTCAAAGGGTGCGGGTGGTTTGTTATACCCTCACTATGGGAGCTCGTCAAGGAAAACAAGAGTGTTGTCATGAGGCAGCAAGAGTGTTGCAAGCAAAGGTGCATGAGCAACACCAAAGCTGAAAACGGAAACGGGCAAGTGATGGCCAAAGCGTCGACGGAGGCGAGGAAGATTGGTAAGGGCTTGACGGTGAGTTGAGGGCCAAGGGTGACACTTGATCATGACATAGGAATCAAGGCATGGGGCATTGATTCCAAGGCAAAGAAAAAACGATGTGGCAAAGGCAAGCCAAAGTGCAACGGAAAGGCAATGTGCGGGCAGATTTGGCATAACATCGAGTTGCGGCAAAATGGGCCAAGTTCGTAGGCAATGGCATGGCCAATTGTGGCTAAAATGAATCTGGATACAATGGAATTGAAGCTTGGCTAAGGCCAAGGCACGAAAATGGGGCAGCAAGCTCGAATGGACCAAGTCAACAACAGTTACCGGCACATGCTGTGCACATGGGCAGCAGTTGGGAAGTTGCTGAAATGAGGGCAACAACCTTGCACGTTTTTGGGGCCATGATCCCACTATTCTGTAGCATGATTTACATGATCCTAGTAGTTTGGGAGTTGTCAACTACACTAGGCTAAGGTAGTGGCGTAGTGGGCAAGTGTATTGGCCTAAATGTGAGGAAAGTGGACTGTCCCATGATGTTATAGATGGGCAGCCTTACTTACACTTTGAGGAAGAGTGAAAATCGTGTATGAGTTACACATTGAGTTAGGAAGGAGTCCTAAATCTGATTTTCAAGAGTGAAAACACCTAAGGCTAAGATTAGTCTTGAGAGAAATTGTGAGGGTCAAGAGTGATCTTCATTTGTACACGGATGTAACGAGTTTGAGTTTCTTTGTATGCTCGAGTTAGATACAAAGTTGGGAAAGATTTTCTTGTATATTGTGCCTTGTGTTCTACTCTAAATTTTGTTACTTTACTTATATTTCGTGTGCCTAAAATCAGCGTCTAAATTACTACGTTGAAGCTTCCTAAAATAAACTAAGGCCAAAGTTGCTGGAATTTTTGCCGAGTGTTGGAGCAGGCTGAAGTCAAGTGCGAGACTTGGCTGCCACACGTGCTGTTTTTGGGGAGACTAAAACGAGCCTGTGACAATTGATACGGTGAAATAAGGATGAATTACGATACTATTTTTGTTATACGGTGGTGTCACGCCCCAAAACCGAGGGGAGCGACCGACGCTCAACTGAGTAAACCCGACTAAGAAAGCATTATATTTCATTCTACCTAAATTCATCTTTAAATAAAGAGGAGATTTACTCCATTAATCATACTCTGAAAAGAGTTCATTAATGACTTCCATTTTGTTTCCGTTAGCAGTTTCAATCATCATATCCAAAATATTACAATTTTTTATAGATATGATAAGAAACATGTTTGTCAAATACCAATATTTCTAATTCAATTACCAATATCAAATACCACCCACAACCTGTCTACGGAGCCTATAAATACAACTAAAGAGTAATATGAAAATGCCGGCAACAAGGCTCCGGCTATACCTCAAAATACAAAGTACATGATAACAAATAATACAGGACCCCGAAATAAAGTGGGGCTCACCAAGTCGGCTGAAAAGAGGATGCGCCACTAGCTGCGACCAACACTGTCTGCTATGGAACCACCTACATCCATTTAAAGATGTAGCACCCCCGGCAAAAAGAGACTTTAGTACTGTCGAATAGTACTAGTATGTATAGCTAATAGTCCTCTTTCAAAATAGAATGACCATATAAGAAAAGGAAATCCATAAAAACAATAAGTCACAATCAATAATATCCAAATGCCCAATCGAAACACAATAGTTTTCAAAATACAAAAGTAATATATATTTTTAGTTGGGAGGTCTTTAGTTCTGATAATACCATAGTTCACGATACCATTGTTCCCTATGCCACTATTCACAATGTCACCATACTCTTGGAACGGTGTCTGATCAAGACCCGATCGGCTAGTTCATCTCATTGGAGACATTTTCTACAATCTCAATTCCCATTTCAATTTCGGTTTCAATTTCAAGCACAATACTACCATGTGTGCGGTATGGCGTCCGATCACATCCCGATCGGCTAGGTCGTCTCACTCAAGACATTTCCATTTTCCATCAATCACCTCATTCAATACTCCCCACACATATTTCAATTTCTTCGGCACTAGTGGCCACAATTGTTATATCACACTTGGCACTTGGCCGCATTTCATAATTCGAGTTCTTTTCCCACATTTCACATTATTATCATTTTCGTCAAACAAGCCTTTCAATTCAAGATATTAAGTACACACGGGAGAAATTATGAATCGTGGGCATATAGATTCTTTCACATACTTTGGAAATTTATCACATATTCCATAACTTTAACACATCCTCAAGTGACAAGATAGCATAATGGGAGCATTCAAATACATATTTCACATAAATTCTTATAACACAAGCACGTTTGGAATATCTTTTTCTACATCAATCAAGGTTGGGACTTACACCAACTGTATGGGCACCATGGGGGTTTAATTTCTAAGAATAGGGGGGTTTTAGCCATAAATACCTCTATAGAGATTTTAGGAAAATTTGACTTTTAGAAGTCATTTAAAACTATTGAGTCGAGGCTCAATTCATAATCTGTTTTACATTTTCTCATTTCATTTGCATCACTAATCAAAATCGTAACTTAAGTTCTCAACACGTTAATAAGGCTCATTCAGAATAATCAAGTTTTATGAGTTTATACGGGATAACCCGGAACGTAGAAATTAGGGTTTTGGAGCCGGTCATACTTAAACTTACGGAAGCATTATGGAATTCAATTCCGAGAGTGAAAGTTTAGCCAACATACCTTGCTTGAGCTTTCCTTAAGTTACTACAATGCACCAACACTTCTAGGAGTAACAATCTAGAGGAAGATAGCGAAAATCGGTTAATAATTAGAAGGATTTCCATGGTGTAACTCTCCTAGGGATTTTGTCAAACACCTATCATGACAAATAGACTACAGGGATCTAAAATTGTAATCTCTTTCTCCTTTAACAAATTTCAAAAAGAAACTACCATAATGGTTCATTAACCCCCTCATACAACAACTTAGTGTAACATGCATGGCCTATTTCCAACCCCATGATATGTATTTGAACTCATAGTCTCTTATATGAAATCTTAGAAGTAGGACTTACCCGGAAGGATAGTGTGCTAGAGATTAGCTTCCTTATTCTTGAGAATTTGTGCAAGGTTCGATGATTAGGATGTTAGGTTCCTCATTACCTCTCTAAAGTGCTCTCACCTCTCTCTAGATTCACTAGAAAATAGCCCCATATAATTCCCCAAAGCCTATTTATCAAAATGGGTCGGGTTATAAAAATAGGAAAAAGAAGCCTCCAAAATTGGGTCTGTGGTCGCATAATGGACCCTAGAACAAGTATGTGGGTCGCAGAATGGATCATGAAATTTGTGCTCAGAACTCTGTTTCACTGGACAGGTTTGCAACCATTTTGTTGTTGCATAACCACCTCTGCGATTGCATAATGGTCGCTAAATTTTTGTAGGAGTGTCCAAATTCGAACGGTTTGACGAGTTAGAAACTAGAGTCGAATATATTTTATTTGATAGGTTGATAATCACATAAAACCTTTTATATATATATATATATATATATATATATATATATATATATATTTAGATATGCTCGTCCAAAGTGTGGACTTGTGCAAACTCATTTGGAATTTTAGCCTATTATGTAATTTTCCAACTTGACTTAGACTTAGGCCTCTCCTTGGACCCCAATTTACTTATTATATGACTTATATACTTATTACCATATCT
This sequence comes from Nicotiana paniculata, assembly GCA_005239505.1. Lineage (NCBI taxonomy): Eukaryota > Viridiplantae > Streptophyta > Magnoliopsida > Solanales > Solanaceae > Nicotiana > Nicotiana paniculata. The sequence continues at coordinate 4,390 of ML336931.1, read as the reverse complement.
AATTGATGTCCATAATATTGATAGAACATAAAATATTATAATTAGCCTACCCGGCACTACAAAATGTTAAATTACTTAGCAAAATTTTGTGGGGCCTTACATTCTCCCCTGTTTAGGATCATTCATCCTCGAATGAGAAGTAGAGTCCGCCTCAAACACTTAACATAATATATCTCTTTTCTCACCTACCTAAAGTCCCTGAACTTTGACTTACTCCCAAATTTTTTAAAAATTTCAGCAGTGTCTCCTTTGTAACTAGGCCTATCGACCTGCCAGAGAACCACCAAAACCATCCTAACAACACATCCACAACTCGACAAAGCACCACAACGTATATATAAATGACAACAATCTCAGCATTACAAGCACTACATTATCATAATGATACCTGGACATGGACTGCACATTTTTAAATCATAACACCTAGAAGGTACCTTTCAAATCAAAACCAATTGTTATACAATCAAGCGAAAATATTTTCTTTCAAAGACACTTTCGGCCTTCAAGGTGGCCTCCTAGACTTACAGACTTTTTCATAACATATTCACGAAAAAAATCTCAACTCCCAAACATATCTAACAAGGTTGACAACTAGATACCTCGCATAATCTAACTATCCATTGACTTCACCTTCAATAATTTCCACCAGAACGATGCAAAAGCATTTCCAACTACCTTCTTAGATATAGACATATGAAAACACATAATACATGGAGAACAATGATGGGGAAACATCATACTCATAGTGCGGCCTAATGTGAACTACATTTATTTCACCTTCATTATCAATTTACATAACATCTTCAGGGAGAAAATATTGAGAATAACCCGCTCACCCTCTTCAACTCTAAATCTCTACGCGAACACCCACACTAAATCTTTGATGACCTTCAATAATAACTCTAAGATGTGCTATCATAAATTGACCATAAAATTACCTATCGAATATATGTAATCACATGGTGACTCTTCCTCTTTAACATGTTTGAACCTTCAATACCCAATAGATTTATACAATAAGGAACAACAGAGTTCAAGATTGTGCTGGAATTATTCAGGAATCCATTAATGTGTCGAGCGGAGTATTTCATGAGGTTATATGATAAGAGACACGAAGATTACTACTAACAATGCTGACATGGTTAATCATTATGACGACATCAATTATAAGACAAATGAAGCATATAGGTAACTAGCACGCATGATAAGGTGTGAACTATGTACGTGATCCTGAGATCTAAAAAGAGTGGGTCTTTCTAGACATGAGATACATGGGAGGCATGATTTGGAGGATGGAGACACTAGCATCAAGTATTCTTGGGAGGCGACGAGTTATGCCGGATAGTAACAATTGTTCCTTTCCATATATGCCTTTCCCCACAATAGTAAGCTCTAAGGAGAAGTGGTCAAGTATGTTACACCGATTGTCTCCTTGAGTGTTAGGAAAACCAGTTTAGCTCAAAATGGTAAGATTCTTGCTACATGGATGTGATAGAGATTTCAAAAGAAACTTATGAAGTTGAATTAAACTCCTAACATTAACTGACACAAGGAATCTATGCCACAATCCCATGAGAATGAAAAGGAAGTTAAACACTTATGCGATTATCATAATTCAAACAACTTAACCATTCCTGATAGTTGATACTATATGAGATAACTAAAGATACGACAACCTGTCTTCCAAGTCAATATTCTCATGATATGTGCAAAAATCTGAAAGCACCTAATTTCAACCTTACACGAGTGAAAACACCTAATTTCAACCTTACACGAGTGAAACCACCTAGCTAGGACATCTTAATATTGGGATGAAATCATGTATTTATTAGAGGGGTCCTAATGGTTAACATGATGCTCCGGGAAGAAAGACAAATAAAACTCCTATCCACCTAGGGAGGTGGAATTCCAAGGATAGCAAAACTCCCCGCACATGACAATGACATAGTGAATGATCCTAGAAGTCGAGTGTGTAAAGACAACGGAACCCAATGAGACAGTATAAAATAATCATGGAAGGTTTGCAGATGTTCATAATGAGTTCTCCATGGATTTTGTCTTGAGAAGTACCCAGATGCGAATGAAAGGCAGAGAAACATGAGAAGCAGGCGTTGTGCTATGATAACCCCCAAAGGCGAATTTGGTCTTGACAGAGAGACTATTAAGGGTCCTTATGAGAACAAAAGTGTTATAGTGACACATAGAAGGACACGTTCTCTCATGGTTATCAAAAAAGTGTTGGGAATCTAGCTTAACGAATTCAATAACTAAGGAACACAATTAACACATGTTGTGGAGGTATAAAGAGAAAATAAACATTTGTTATGGGCTGGACATGCTTCAGCTAATTAACTCCCAAACTGGAATACAAGACCACATCATGGGCCACCACAATACTAGGAACAAGGTGAGCTACTTACTATAGGATGTCCCAAGTGGACACGAAAGTTATACTAAGATGGCGACACAAGATCTTCCTATGGCAGAGATGTGAGGATCTCAATTTTCAGAGAGACTTTAGTCACATGGTGACCATTTCGATTGACATGCACTCGTATGATACGTGCTGAGGTATGCTCTTATGTTACTAGACAGTGAGAAGGTTTCATGATGATACTCGCAACAGAGTAGAGTTACTGTTCAAACCATAGAAGCCATATACAACAGTGAGAAAAAGAGTGACTCGAGAAGGATCGCAACATTGGGATGCATTACATGGAACTTGACACCAAATGGGTAAACTTTACGACTGTGCATGCATAGGCACAAGTGAGCAGATGTTGTCCATTTAAATAAAATAATTCTGTAAGAAATTCATCAGGTATAGTCCCTTGTTGAGAATTTAGGAAATCAAGTGGGAAGTATTAATCCTAGAGTTATAACTCAATTCAAGGACATAATTATAGAGCTCAATCCCATAAGAGGTTGTAAATAAGAGAATTTGTGATAGAGTGGATTCACGAATAATGTGTCTCGTTCATAGAGTAGGTACATGAAATGTTTTATGATTCAGATTCTTGTTAAGACCATATCTATGCAGGCTCCTAATATATGCGTACATATATAATAAGGTAAAGTATGCGGTGTTCAGAATGATGTAGTAAGGGGGTCACTTACTTGGTACCTTAGACTGACGGGGCAATGCCTTAACTGATGCACCTAAACTCCATAATTGTAACATACGTTGGTACTATACTAACATGCCACATGATCTGGTGGTGCAGTGACATTAATAGGAACAAGGGTACTCCCCTTAGAAGCAGGTTCTACCAATCCCACCATTGATCGATACATTCTCCTAACAAACTCTTGGGCAATCTCCCTCAGATTCAATGGTGTGGTCATTCCCTCCTTACTGCTTCAAACTCGTGGATTACTCATCTTGAGAATAAGACACAGTGAGGAAATTGGCTCCCTATCTTGAGCTCTAATGCACGATCTAGAGTATCAAAGAAGGGTGAAATTCCTAAATGTCCAAGTAGCCTCCTAATTATAGATGTGGTCGACAAGACACCGATAAGAAGGACTCTACTAGTCAGCGCTCCAAGACATCCTAGGACACTTTAAAAATTTAGGCTCTGATACCAAGTTTGTCACGCCCCAAATTTGAGGGGCGCGACCGGGGCTCAACCGAGTAAACTTGACTGAGCAAGCCTGTTAGATTTCATTCTACCCAAATTCATCTTTAAATAAAGAGGAGATGTACTCAATTAATCATACTCTGAAAATATTTCATTAACGACTTCCATTTTGTTTCCGTTTGCAGTTTCAACCATAATATCCAAAATATTAACTTTTTTACAGATATGATAAAAAACATGTTTGCCAAATACCAATATTTTTAATTCAATTCCCAATATCAAACACCACCCACAACCTGTCTATGGAGCCTCTAAATACAACCAAGAGTAATGTGAAAAAACCGACAATAAGGCTCCGGCTATACCTCAAAATACAAAGTACATGATAACAAATAATACAGGACCCCGAAATAAAGTGGGGCTCACCAAGTCGGCTGAAAAGAGGATGCGCCACTAGCTGCGACCAACATTGTCTGCTATGGAACCACCTACATCCATTTAAAGATGTAGCGCCCCCGGCAAAAGGGACATTACTACTGTCGAATAGTACTAATATGTATAGCTAAAAGTCCTCTTTCAAAATAGAATGACAATATAAGAAAAGAAAATCCATAGAAACCACAAGTCACCGATAAGAAGGACTCTACTAGTCAACGCTCCAAGACATCCTAGGACACTTTAAAACTTTAGGCTCTGATACCAAGTTTGTCACGCCCTAAAATCAAGGGGCGCGACCGGGTCTCAATCGAGTAAACTCGACTGAGCAAGCCTGTTAGATTTCATTCTACCCAATTCATCTTTAAATAAAG
>ML336928.1:17257-31016 GCA_005239505.1 Nicotiana paniculata | reverse complement strand
TTTCCATTCCTCGATCAGTTTCTTGCTAGACTCATGTATTTCGCGGTGCTCATCCTCACACTCGCGGATCCTCTTGCGCAGCTGGTTGTATTTGACTTGTGCCTCGACCTTTTCATCTATAACCCTGTGCCCCTGAACGAACCCTGGCTCACTCAGACCACCCTCTGCCAACCAACCAGGATTGAAAGGGTTACAACCGACATGATATCTGTTTGGCTCGATGGTGTCTTTATCTGTTACAATCTTGCAGTGCCACATGTGCTTGGCTTGGCACTTGTGAGGACTATCGTCATTTTGGAAGTCAGCTCGAAGATGGCTCATCTTGTCGACCCTGGGTATGACTTGCTTCCTACACGCTTGCCTCATAACTCGAAGAGGGACGTAAGGGTATGTTCCTCTTAGACCAATTACTATTAGGAACAGTGCATCTCTGGAACGGGCGATGAACTCCTCTGTCGGAAACCACTCGAACATCCACTGAGCCTAATCTTCAGTCAGATTATCAAAGAGCTCGACCCATCCTTTGGCGTTCTCAGGCTGAGCAAACATGTCGGGGATGTAATTCATTTGCTTTGGATCGTGGAAAGCGATGTAGTCATCCCAAACTCTTCGATGAATTTCTTGTCGGTATTCTCCCTTTTGGAGATGTTCCATGAGCCAAATCTGAAGTAGTAGATTGCACCCTTCGAAGTGTCTTGCCCCTCGTTGACACTTTTCCAAGGCTAGATATATGTCTGCAATGATCATGGGCACAATGCTTAAGTTTTTCACACCAATTCCTTCCATTAGTGTCTTGGCTACCATGGCCAGTCTAGTGTGGATTCTCTCTTTCTTCATTGGAAACACAATCAGACCCAAGAAGCAAAACATGAAGACGAATACTCTACGCTGGATGTGATGGCAAACTCGTCGTGGTAGGTGCGGTATGATTTGCTGTGGCCGTATCTTTCGTACAAATAGTCAAAAGGGATGTATGACTCCTTTAAGCATACAAGTTATGCACAGGCATTAGCAACCCCGATGTTTCCCACACTAGGCCAGTCAGTCCTCCTATTTCCTCCAGCAAAGGTGTCATTTCAATGTCTCCAAAGCGGAAGACGGACCTTTCACAATTCCAGAACAGGGTAGCAGCCTCTATTATCATATGGTTAGGCTGGATTTCTAGGAGAGATGGTAGATTGCCCAAGTATTTTCTGACGAGAGTTTTGTCACTAGAATTCAAATCTTCCCACCAACTTAGCAATCTTGGATGGATATTGGAGACCATGCCTAATCTGGGGACTTCATGCCTCATATTTCTTCAAGGCAAACAGGATTAGACCCTGACCCCTACCAGACTCGACTATTTCACATCAATAATTAGCCTAAAGCATTTAGTTCTCCAAATAAATGAACAAAACCTGATGATATCCTTTTGGGTTTAGGTAAACCCAGTGAACTTTTGGATAAGGCAATCTTAAAAGCTATCGTGCGGACCACACTTTAGCCTGGCTAGGTTTTACCATGATGCATGAAACAACATAACGGAGTAAATTTTATATGGGTTTTTAGACTGGTATCCTCGAGCGGACAACTCCGGGGGAAAGGCATGAAACCGTCGACTGCACCACTGATCAACTAGTTTTACCTCAAATAAGCCTTTCCAAATTTAGGGAGTAATAATATAGGAAGAGCGCAACAACTCATCAAGTGTTGCTATAGTATTTTGTTTGGCACGAGTGGAGTATGAATGTTGAGCATGATTATGAAATAATAAATAACCATTAAAAACACGTTGTCGTGTATTTGCACGTTAGGAAAGCAGTAAATACAACAATTATGATTTAAATCGGTTACAAAGGAAAACAAAGAAACATGTCAGTTTTGCTTTTTGGAGGGAATAAATATTCGAACGAGATAAATAATTAATTGCACATAGAGGGGAAAAAAGGAAAGGAGCAAATATCAAACAAAGCATACTCGGACAAATTCACAAAGCGGTTTGTAATGGTAAAAGCCTATAATCCCCAGCAGAGTCGCCATGTTGTTGCCCCCCCCCCCCTCCTTTTTCCTCTCCTTTCGGATCGGTCAAGGTTTTTTGACATTTTTGGACAACTCCTTTAAGGGAGAGTGAAGAGAGGAGAGTCGCCACCTAACGGGTTTGAGGTGCGATAGGGCACCTAAGGGTTTATCTATAACTAGGTTGTTAACCAGAGACAGAGTAAGGGCTTGAAATTATCCTAAGAGGAAGGTGTTAGGCACCCCTCAGGATCCACCAGTGTAGTTCCCGGCCAAACAACTTTGTGAATTTTGTACAATTAGCAAGTACACAAATATGGCTCAAATAGTAGGGAATTTAGTCTAAGTACACATAGGTTTAGAAAAAGTTAAAGTTAAAGCAAGATTTTGAAAAGAATTACAATCTAAGCAGACTTATGGGAATAGTTCCTAGGTTTGTTTATAATATGGATCACATCAATGCAATACCCGGTATGACACTCCTCGAAGAGGGGCTACATGTGGTATTAGCGCACCGGTCATCATATCCATATTCTACCCTTTCCCACCCCGTGAAGGTAATTAAAGCGCGTGTTGGTCACGAACTCTATTGCATTCTGTTACCCGTCCCTTCCTATTAGTCCCTGAGGCAATTAGGACTCCTATCCTAAAGGGATGTGCTAGGCAAACCCTCAGGTTTTAAAGGTAAAAATTCTAGGGAGACAGATAACAAAACAAGTAGGACTGCACATAAGGGAAGAACATGGAAAGCAATTAAGGGGCTCAAGTATACCTCCATATATATTGCACATACACAACATGCCTCATACACAAATTTGGGTCCAGTTTTAGTTCCTAAGCATGATATCTAAATGAAAATAGCAGGATCAGATTTGTCATAACTCAGAGAGGAAGTCCTAATCAGGCTTGCCTACTGATTTTAGCATGGTGGTAGTTAAACATGATCACAAAGACAGATCTAGTTTTATTCCTTGTAACTGATTTCTTAAGGCTTGCCTAGGTGTAAAATAACATGCACAAGTTGTACAGCTTTGTTAAAAGGGTTTCAGATTACCAGTCCTAATAACATGTGATTCTAAGTGTTTGCCAATGACCGATTTCCATCTTATTAGAACAAGGAATGTTTTAGACATGTATATTTAAACTAGGTGTGATTTGAGTAAGTATGACCCTAATGCATGATTTCTAATGCAGCATGATAAATTAAACATGATTTTTCTAAATGAATGCAAGATCACAACATTATGCACAACTTCAGGAATAGCACAAGTGACATATTTTGATCGTTGTTTACCTAGAACAGGATCTCTACGTGTATAGCATGATTGCATATTTGTTAACACATTTGTTCTAAGGCATGATCTAGACTAAAGTTTTTCATAATACATGGACTAAATCAAATGGTAATAGTTTTTGTTGTTATTACTGATCCTATGAATAGGATTTCTAAGTGAAGGCAAGGAGTGATGACATGCTGAAAGAAAAGTAGATGTATGAACCGAAGTGACATGGTATCTAAATGCATGGCATACTTGATTCCTAGACATAGTTACTAGTGCGCATATAAAAAAATAAACCTAGAAAAACATGATATCTACCCATACCTACACTATAGCATGCATATCCCCACCCTTTTCCACTATCCAACCCCAGAATCATTTTTACAAATTATTACATACCTCTGAATATGAATTACATAATTAAAAGGAAAAGAAGAAGTTAACTATAGGGATCCTTCCATAGTAGGCCCAAGTTTCCAGATCCTCAAATGCCATTGGTTCACAACCCTTCACATGATTCAGGTGTGTCAAATTTCCCTAAGGATCCAAGGCAGTGCTCACACCTAGATTTCATAGCCAAGATGGAGTAAGTGCAGTGTGGAAAGGCTAGCTCTTGTGTGTCAAAGTTTAGAGGGAGCTCAAGGGTCCCAAGGCAATGCTCACACAAGAGGGGCAGAACCTAATGTCTAAGAGTATAGTAGAAGTGCTCATAGTGAGTAAGAACACTTTTAAAACAGTTTTGAGAAAGAGAGAGGTTTAATGAAAATTAGCTTGAAAAGGGTAAGGCAGTAGCACAACCAACATACTCAAATAGCACACACAGAACAATAAACAAAAATTAAGACAAGTTCAGCAACTACAAGCAGGGATATGAGGGATTGGGGACAAGTATGAAGCACATAGGAACATGCTTGCACACAAGTAGGCCTCAGAAAAGTATTACAAGACTTAAACTGTCATAGCATAGTCCTTTATAAGGATTCAAATAAGGATCCAAATAGCATCAGTTGAGGGGTCTTAGAGTACACACTATATTCAGAACTACATGTTTATCATGTACTGGGGTCAGGGGATAGGGCAGAAGTTTTAATAGGACATATAGAAAGTAATAGACATGATGAACTAGAGAGTAACCATATAGATAGTTAAATAAATAGGCATGCTAGTTGCAGGGTAAGCAATAAAACTATAAGTAGACACATAATAGGAATAAAAGGAACTATAATACAGACTGAAGCATGTTGTTTTGGAAACCTTAAAATTAAACTGAGAACATACTAGTTAGATGATGAAGTAAGTGCAGAGTAAAGGAGCAGTAGTGTGCAGAGAAGGAGAGCAGCAATGTATAGGACAATATAGACAAATAGAGCAGTAATGAAAATAGAATATTGGCACATTAGAGCAAGTAGAGTAATAAAGTTACTCAGTCTTGGCTTTTAGCCGACTGAGTAGCAAGCAAACAGCAAGAAAGAAAGAAAAGTTCATAACAGAGTATGTTTGTGTGTGAGAGGGAGAGCTTGAACTCTGTGTGTGTTCGTGTTTCAAATGAGAGAAGAGCATAAATATATATAGTTTCTGAAAGCTAGGTTGAAATAAGGTAAAAAATCATAATCAATTAACAATTACGGAAATTAGTATCAATCAGAGTGAAATCAGCACAAGTATCCCATAATTAAGGGAGTTATTCAAACGGTGAGTACAAATAAGGAAAGACTAAAAGGAATATTCAAACAGCGTGAAATCAGCATGAGTATCCCTTGATTGAAGGGGTTAATATTAAACGGCTAATAGGAAAAACAAAATAAGGAATGTTCCCATGCGTATACCATATAAGGAAACAATTTCAACCCAATAGAAGTATGCAATTGAGACTAGGTTCATCAGATTTAATTAAGGAAATAAGGATCAATTAACAGTAAATCAACCATGTAGCAAGGTAAGAAATAAGTTAAAAGTCAAAAGTCAGTAAGAGTAGTCCATAAGAAATCAGTAAGGTTTTTTTTCAAATCTCAGGGAATCAGGGATTCAAATAAATCAAGAATAACATCAATTAGGAAAATAATAGGCAAGCAAAAGCATAGCAAGGTAAAGAACCACATAGAATTAGGGATTCGATGCTAGCACACATTAAAAGAACAGGGAGAATTAAAGAGTAGGAAAAAATAATGACTGTAGTAGCAAAATCACACATAGGTTTAGAGACAAAGAAGTAACACCAAAGGGATTAAACAGAACAAACACGATATAAACAAAAGAAAACAAAATCAGAAACCCTAGTAAGCAAAAAATAAGGTAAATTCACAGAACACTTAAAACATTTATGATAAATAAGAGTTCATGCAATTAAACAAACACATTAGTCAGAGAGAGACTCAGAAACATTGATTTTTAAACATATTAAGTCAAATGAAAAGAGAACTTCGGATAAATCATTGAAACACAAAAAGAATCACAGAATGATACTAAAAGCGGAAGAAAAAATCATTTTGTAAGAGGGGTTATGAAACCCTAATTTTGAGATGAAGAGACGTTTAAAAATATGAATGTTTTTTGAAGGAAACATGTAAAAGCTTCATAATATGCGTAGATCTAAGACAGATCTAAAGGAAAAATCAAAAAATCTTAAGAGTTAGGGTTTCAGAGAACCCAGAGAAGATAAGAAAACCTTAAAATGTTGCCAGCTTTAGCCGAAGAAGTCATAGATCTTACTCGAACGTCCGGAGGTTGCCGGAAAATAGCATGAAGGACCATGGGTAGGAGCTGAGACGCTCCAGGTTCACCTGAGGACCTCAGGGCAGCATCAAACCGATGTGGGGTGAAGCGAAGGCCAGAAGAGGGTGAGAGGACATAGCTTCTGGCGAGGGAGGTGGCCAGAGAGGAAGGACAGAGTCCATCGGAGATGAGGGAGACCAGAAGTTTCTAGAGAGAACCAGAGATAGAGAGAGAGAGGGGGGGTAGAGAGATGTTTGAACGGGCAGTGAATGAGGGGAAGGGGGGTAGTTGTCTAGGACTAATTAAGGTAAGAGTGAATCTGGGCCGTTGATCTAATTTGATCAACGATCCAGATTACACACAGGATTGGGTCGGGTAGGCTTAGAGATTGGGCCTGGGTATTGGGCTAAATTAAATGGGTTAGGACCAGATTGAATTTAGGCTATATTTTAAATAAAAAATGGCTACTCGTTAAATACCCAATTAAATAGGTAAATAATTAATAAAAATAGTTAATGATTACATAAAAATGAAATTAAGGCTAAATAGGTGAAATTAAGGTAATTAACTAGTACTTAAAATATAAAATGACTGATTATATAATTAAAATAGCATAAAAATGTATAATTAGTCTATAATTGCAAAGTTTTTGTAATTATAGCTAAATAATGCCAAATTGGCTAATTTGTGAAATAACTAAATCCTAATAGAATTAAAAATGATATATTGAGCTAAGAAATATTTTGAAATTATTTGTAATGCAGTTTATGAGTAATTATTGGATATAAAAGTACTGAATAAACTAGAAATAAATTGATAAAATATGGAAAATTATGGAAAAAATTTTAATGCAATTTTAAAATAATTTGAGGAAAAAATTGGGTATCAACACCAGTTTTACATCAAAGGGGGTAATCAAGTCCTTTGATTTGTAGACACGAGTGCGCCAACTGATATCTTTTTTGTTTAAATAGAAATGAGTGTGCACGAAAAAATGAGGCAGCAACATAGAATACTTGGCCATGGTCATATGAACTGTGGCTTGATGAGCAGCTCCACCGCGCATAGAGCCATACACATAAATGCACCTATCCTTGAAGGACATCACAACCATTATCCAATGCCATTGTTCTGCAACATTAATTGGCATTAAGACATGCTCGACAGTGTGCCATAAAACATTGGAATCCAAGACAAACCCCTGAATATAATCTGCAACGACATATTTTGGATTGCACACATCAATTTCTCCATATGTATCAATAAACGCCTGCCACAATTCATTAAGTTTCTCATCGAAGTACCAATCTGTGTTGGTGAATGTTACAGGTAGATCTTTGTCATACTTCCCCTTCTTCCTCAGATAATAGAACAAAACATCAATGTGCTGAAACAAAACACAATAAATAACTAATCACTGAAGGCTCGTAAGCTTTAAGCAGCTACAGTTTTTCAAACCAAAATCACAGAAAACAAAGTAAAATGAATGCTCACTAATATCTCTTGTGCCATGCAATAGCAATTAATAATCTGTTCTAACTTAAGAGGATTGAGTGTTCATGTGTACACTGGCTAAAATTTAAAAAAAATACTGTAAAAGTAACTTCTTACATACCGAGTCATCCAAAGGTTGACTATTATATGCTAAAGTGTAAAACCATTTTTTGTCTTCAACATGATATACACCAAGATCATAAGCAGGATTGTGTTCACTAACATGCTTCGGGTAAATTTCATTCCTGGTAACATATATACACAAAAGAGTACAGTGATTTGATATAAAATAATGTTATAAGTGACAATATATTAAAATATAAAACTGAACAAAACTCAGAAGTTGGAAACATACTTCTTTCTGGACTTCCCTTCTTTGACCCACGTAGCAAATACATTCAACAAAGAGCTGTTAACGCCAGTTCCAATTTTGCTTTGACAAGGATGCTTAATAGCATAAATTTTCCTTTTTTCTTTTGCTGCAACAACACCAGTACTGGAACCTGAATCAAATACAGTAATGAATGGAGACTACATGGCTTTTGCAGGACATCTCTTTTTTTTTCATTTGCAGCGATACTTCAGGAAGTAATTCAGGCTTGTACAGAACCATCTCAGATTCAGCAACCTTTTTCTCAGATTGTTCCTTCATCTCCCCTGCCGCCTCATCAACACTTGCAGTTGCACAAAAAGCACCGGTCCGAGATTCAGGAACCTTTTATTTCTCAGATTCTTCCTCCATCTCCCCTGCCGCCTCATCTGCAGTCTCACCAATACCGCCATCATGTGATATATCTGGTGTGAAAGTTACTTTAGCAACAAACATGTCAACTTTCACACTAGAAGGTCTTTCCATAATATTGACACCTAACTGATCTGATGCATCGAGCACAATGTTGTTACGATGATACTCACTAGTATCTCTTTGACAATGTGGAACATCTTTGCCTTCACTTCCACCGACCTATTTTTTTTTAAAAATAATCGAATTATCAAAAATAACAAAGAAATGAAAAGGGAAAAGTGCAGAATGCACAACTAAACACACCTTACAACCATCCATTTCAACATCTTCATTGTCACCAAACTCCATATTGCTCGCAAAATAATTATTGTCTTGACGACTACTAGTGTCTTCCTCTATATGTGCACCATATTTGACTTCGCTTGCACCAAGCTATTTTTAAAAAAAAGGATACAGTAAGTTAACTAAAAAATAAAAAGAAATGCACAATGGAAAAGAAGCACATACCTTGGAATTTATCAACTCAAAGACATCCTTGAATTTATCAAAAACATATTCCATGAAGGAATTTAACTGCTTATGGAGCTACAAAATGAAACAAATAAGAAACAAATAGACTTTGAATATAAAATTTGAATAATACTTTCAAAAAAGTATACAAAACAGAAAAATACAAACTTGTTTCACATCAGCTTTCAACTTCTGCAACTCACGGTCATAATCAACAGGTTGGACACCTGGCACCTTTTTTGGTGGGACATGCTTCTTAATCTATTTCGGGGGTAGCGTGAAAAAATCATCGCTATCATCAATAGGAAGTTTTCCCCTGTTACGTGATGTCAAATATTTCTGATACTCATCGGTAACTTCAACAGGCAAAGTAAATCTCCTTAGCTCTTCAATTGTCAAAGAAATATTTTTAAACTGCAAATGTAACCAAAAGTGCTTCAGTCCTAGATGTATCAAAGATGTATAAAAACTGTATGTTTAATGTATCACAATGAATTATAGTGTATTATAAATGTATATCCCATCAAGACATAAAAGATGGTACCTTATTCCCTGTGCAGTTGAAGAAACCAGTAGAGAAGTCCTCACGCGTTGGCCTGTCTGTCATTTCCCAATTTAATATGCGTGGTGTATAATCTCCAACGCAAACATCAAACTTTTTATCAACTACAGTGCAACATTCATAGAACCACATCTGTAGTGCAAGAGGAAATCCACCAATCCTATAAAACTCAGACTTTCCCCTCAACCTTTCCCTCACTGACTTCATTCAAGCTCGAAACGCAATCTTACCCCAGGAAAATGACACATACTCACCACTATCGACAAGATAGAAATCACGTTTACTTATAAATGTCTTCTGAGCCAGAGTGGACATTAGAAATGTGTTTATGAAATAAATAATTGCAATCTTAACTGCGTCTTCATCAGGCTGCCATTTCTTATTCTCAAAACAATCAATAAGCGACTTCTTTGACACCACTTCAAAACTAGAAAAATAAGTATCCACTAACCTATTGGGTCCACTGAATTTACCCTCAACATGTTCATTACCACAATAGTTTAAACCACTTACAACACCAAATTCTCGAAGTCCAAAACGTAAAACACATTCGTCATTCAATTTCACATAAAATTGATCACACTTATCCTGAACTAACTCCCTAAAAATTAAAGAACGAATAAGTTGTGCCTGGATAGCAACTCGAGGTAAATCAAGGAAATAGCCAAAACAGCTTTCCGTAAACGTTCGAAGCTGGACATCAGTCAACTTTGACTGTAAAATCAATATGATGTCCACATTAGTATATGATGACCAATGAGTAACTAGAAAAGGCTCATCAAATGGAATATAGAGCTTCCAAGGCTACAAATACATGAAACGAACTAAAATCAAACAAATACAAACTAAATCCAATTTTAAAAGAAGATTCAACAATAGAATAAATTATAACTGAAATTGTATGTACCTTACAAACTTTGTCAGGAATTTTAACTTTTTCTGCCTTCTGAACCTTACTTTTGCTCTTCTTTTTCTCAGATTGTCCAACAACATCCTTTCGAGATTCAAACACTTTAACACTATCGGAACGATTTTGTCTTCGCATATTTCATTCATCAATCGATTTCTCAACTAAAACCGGGGTTGAATGAGGAGCTAAACTCATCGACCTAGTTTCTCTTCTCATGTTGCTCGATTTCTTAATTGAAACCGATTTTGAATAAGGTGATAGACTCATCGAACGAGCTTGTCTTCTCATATTTCTCTGTTTCACAGCTGAAACTAGGTTCAATGAGAAATATTTTTTTTTTAAAATATACGAACAAAAGGTTACAGAAATTTGTGAAGAAATTAATATGAAAACTCGATCAAAACATACAAAATCGTCTATAACATATACACAAGATGAGCTCTAACTAAAAAATTCAGTCGCAAAAGCCTAAAGAAAAGCAACATCGATTCTACAAAAACACATACAATCCGAAAAATATACAAAACAAGAGGTTTTCTACTCCAAATTACCTGGAATCAGACGAAAATAACCGCAAATGTATCTTGTTTTGTCGTCAATTTCAGCAATTTTGGTTCAATTTAGGAAAAATCGCAGAAAGAGAGAGAGTGAGAGATATAGAGAAAGAGAGAGAGAGAGAGAGAGAGAGAGAGATAGAGAGAGAGAGAGAGAGAGAAAACTCGGTGTTGTATACAAAAAATAACGGATACAAAAACTGACATTAATTGAAACTATTTGGGACAAAAATGACATTTGAGCCTTTTTAGTAGATATTTTGTTTTGGGCTATTTTTGGTTAGGAAAGTTTGTAGAGTGACAGTTTGGGTAATTTTCCCTTAATTCAATGTTTAATTACTAAGGCGGTTTGAGGAATTAAATTTTATGTTACATTAATAATCGGACCAACATACTAGATTCTGAACTAAATATTATAATATATCAAGTGAATTTTTAATACAATTATAGAGTCGAGGCAAATGCTACTTTACATTAACCTATACCTAGTAGGCTAATACTATAAATTCTCTCTACCTCTAAAATTTACACATTTAATTTGCTCATAAAAGGTAAAAAATAAAGTAAAAATTCCTTTAAAGGATGCCTCATATTATTTTCTATATAAGTAGTGAAGTAACATATTGTCTATTGTACGTTTTATACACCTTTCGAATTTTGTTCCTTCGCCTTATAACACCCTCTCTCGAGTGTATGCTTCAGCAAGAATCACACAAAAACCTGTAGTAAAATAACCGCTCATAACCTAACCTACAAAATATGTTATCACTAAAATTATTCAACTCTTCTTATATTTGAAAATCAAAAATACCCCAAGAAGTGGTGAAAACTCCATATACATTAATTACTTATAGCATTTAAAAAAGTGATTAATTAAGACTAGCATTTAACAAATGATAACAAAATTTTGTAAGTACACGAGTTGGTGTTGTTGTAATTAATGCTTACGTTATATTTTTCCTAGTAGTTTATTTTCATATATACTTTTTTTTCTCTTTTTTTTTCTCCCTCTTCTTCTTCTTTAGCTTTTTTTTTTTTCTTCCAAATTTCTAATTCTTCCAAATTTTAATTAATTAATGTTTGTGTTTACAATTTAGTCATAATATAAAACAAATTTTAAGATGACACTTCTTGACTATCATGTCAACTATAATTTTAAATGTATGTTAATCTCTATAATAATATCTATTTCAGATTATGTAAATCTTCAAAACCAATTTTTTAGTAAGTTAATACAAGTGCTAACTACTTGCCAATGGTTGATTTTGAATTGACAAAACCAAAGAGAAGACTAGTAATTTTTTGTTCCTGTGATTGTGAGAAAAAAAAAATACAATCAAAATGTTTTCTTCTTCCCTTGAATTCTTGTCCAAAAGAAAATCAAATCAGATGTCAAATCTCCAGAGTTTTCTTCGGTCAGTAACACCTATCGTCTCTTCAAAACCTATACCAAGGGTAATTCATTTTTTTAAAGAAATATCTGAATTTAATTTGTTTGAGATTAAGGCATACTAATAGATCGATATCAAGTTTTCTTGTTTGCTTATTTGTATATTTTTTCATACCTTATATATTCAAAGAAATCATAAATTCCTTTTTGTATATAGCTTTCATTTTCTGTCTGATGAATATGATATAAAATCTATTTAGCTTATATATAGATCTTTTTAAAGCAAATGAGATTCAAATGATAAAATTAATAACCTATCTTTGCCTTAGTAAGGTATGTTTAGTTCTCCCTCCGCTTGCTTATCTAAGTAGAAAATTGGAACAATCTTCGATTTTAATGGCAAACTGGTGTTTATTTTTGTTCCTTTTTAATCAAATGTTGCCATAGGGACCTTTTGTTTTTTTTTTTTTTCCCCAAAAAATTATTAGATATCACATCTCTAATACTGGTTACAAACTACATTCTTGAATGCATCTATAATAATCAAATTTATTTTTCTAAATTTGCTTGATTGTTTCAAAATTTATTTCCTATGCACTAAATATTTTTCTACAATTCTGAATATATAGATATATATTCTTCTATCACTTGTCACTTTTCCATATTTCCCTTCTCTCTTTTTTTTTTTGTTTTATTTCTTTTTACCATTTATCTCTTATTAATTAGTCTGATTTCTTTTTAAAATGTTGTAGAGTTACATGAATGATCAAATTCCCAAGGAAAAATCTGAATATTTCACACTTGGAGATTTGTGGGATTGTTATGAAGAATGGAGTTCATATGGTATTGGTGCTCCTATTGCTCTAAAAAATAATGAGAATGTTGTGCAATATTACGCTCCTTACTTATCAGCCATTCAAATCTACACCATCAAATCTCCAACACTTAGGTATTATACTTTGATTCTCTTTACAATTTTCATTAATTACGTACTTCATTGATAATTTATCGTAATTTCTTTTTTTTCGGTATTATGATGATAATTTTTTTTGCGGTATTACAATCCTTTAAGCGTCACACGAGTTTTAGAATATTCTTGTCATTTATTGGGGATAAACTTCTTTGGAATTCGCGTAATGGACAAACTTACTCTTTGCACGTACATTAAACCTATAATTTATCCTTCCTCTCCCTCATATTAGGGCACCTGCTTCCCTTTTCTTCCTTTCTTCCTTTCTTCTACACAACAATATAATCTTCTTTCTGTTTTACTATTTTATTTCACACTATCTGATAGATTATTATACGTAGCGGAAGCAATCTCAGTATCAAAATCACATGTAATCTAAATAACTAGCATAAACGGGATTTCACGGGTTACCTCCTGAAACGTGAACATATCTCTTCTATCACGTGAGCCTTCAATTCAATAACTTCTCAGTGGGTAAAGGGTATTAAGTTACCAAAAGCTATCTCACAATTAATAACAAATGGTATCATATATCAAGAAAATCTAAAGGGGAGCTTCCATAGTTGTTCTATTAATTATAATTCCATATATATACGAATAAAATGTTTAACGAACGCCACGTGTCTTACAACCT
>ML336928.1:0-17208 GCA_005239505.1 Nicotiana paniculata | reverse complement strand
CCCCCCCCTCCCTCTTCTTTAACTTTTTGATCTTCTCAATCTTTTTTTCTCCCATTCTTGGAAATTATGCACACCTCAACGTACTTAAAAAACCTAATAATTTACCCCCAAAAGAAATATTTAAATTGAAGCATTCACTTGATCTGACTTCATAAAGTCTTTGTGATTGTTCCAAAAGAAACGAAGCAGAAAGATATAATAGAGTTAATATAGTTATTGGATGAGGTCCACTTAATGTTAAATGGAGAGGCACATATAATTGATTTATATGAACGTCATATGTTGTCCACAGTAAAACTAGTTGTTAAAATCGATAGGTATGAACATTTTAAGTGCATTTTCATAAAACTTTACGTACTTTACATAAAAGTATGAAGGCACAATTAATTCACGTAAATCTATCAAACAATTTTAATTCACGAAAACCTTAAAGGTAATATCAGAGATGGTTGTTGACATAATAAGAAGGTACTTGACACGCGATAGTTTGTGGTGGTGCTTTAGAATTTCAATACACTATGTCTGTAATATTGTATGATTAATGAAGGTAAGATTAGTCATAAATTTGGAGGATCTTCATTTACACAGAAATGAATACCTTCTAAAATAGTATTGGACCTTGAAAAAAAAAAGATAAAAGGAAAGTCTAAACGCATATAACATTCAAATATAAGAACTACTAACGCCAAGCATGAGCAAATGCTGGTCGTTTGATAATGTCTCATGAAAGTCCTAAACACCATAAAAAAGGAATCCACTTCTATTCTTTCGCTTACGTGATGACGAGTAAATTTTGCCTAACCCGGATGATACAAGATAGTGATATCATAATCCTTAAACCATTTCTGCTGCCTCAAATTCATATCTTTCTGCTTAAATAAGTGTTGGAGACTGCGATGATCACATGTGTTGACCAACCCTCGCAAAATAAGCACAATAAAATAGCAATATATCGGACTAACCTACAAAAATAAAATGACACTTCAAACGACCTTTCTTTCGAAGAAAGAGACGAAAAGTTATTCATATTTGTGGATGGATAGGAGTTTGTTATTTGCGGGAAGACTGCAACTAATTATAGATGTACTATTTGGGGTATCGACATATTGGTCACAATTATGCTTACTCTCTCAAAAGGTTATTAAGCTAATTTCCCTGCTGTTGTTTACGTATGATGTTTGGATTGAAAGGAACACTAGAGTCTACCAGAACAAAGTTAGAACAACGGACTTTCTCTCTCTCTCTCTTGCGTGTGCATGCTCACATACGCATACTCTCTCTCTCTACTACGTGTTTCAAAATCGATAACCTCGTTTCTGATGGTGGAAAAAATGGGTAAACCGACTCATCCAACTCAAAATTATGTTCATTTGTTTAACAATGATAATTTAAAACAGAGTTTAATATGAATACCGATACAAAAGCGAAATCAGCCTACGCGACAATAATCATAACAACCTCCTAAGACTAGGTAATACAGAGTCACGAACTCTAGCTGAATACATGGAAAGATCTCAAAGATCTAAATACAATACTCTTCAATAACAAGCTGACAGTACAATGAAAGGAAAGGACTCCAAGAGACTGCGACGACCAATCAGCTCTACCTTGAATCCACGCGATCGATAAGCTAACTTTGCCTGAGTTCGATATCTCCAATACCCGGATCTACACAAAAATGTGCAAACGTGTAGTATGAATACACCACGGTCAGTACCTAGTAAGTATCAATACTAACCTCGACAGAGTAGTGACGAGGTACGAGTCAAGACACCTACTAGTTAAAATAACCTGTGCAGTATAGAAGCATAGAAGCTAATAATGGAAACAAGAATCAACATGTGATATAAATAGTAAGGTAATAGGAACACCGTGAAAGTACCATTGAAACCAAATAAGGAAACAAATGACAACTAATCAATCAAGTCGTTCTAACATAAGTCTCGCAACGAAATTATTCTGAGACACGTCATCTCATAATCACAAGTCACGAGTCTCAACCCATAAACATATGCTCAGGGAACCTTGTACCCACATTTCTAATCACAATCTCACGGACAACTCATGTGCCAATATCTCAACCCGGACGGTATGATCAGAGGCTCACAACAACAATCTGCCCGACGTGGTCACAGGCTCACTATCACAATCCCTCAGGCATGGTCAGAGACTCAATATCAACATAAAAGCAGATAATACAAGAATACATGGGCATGATCAATAAATGTTAAGTTTCATACTCTTGAACTAGTATAAGTGGCATGCTATGGTGTATGCTTGTGCGAGTGTACTAGTACAATTAATATTTCCTTCAATTAATAGCAAAAGATGGAATATACAGAGTAAGTAATGATATTTTTAACCATTTCAATACTGAACAACTTATAATCATCCCAAAACCCGGTGTCACAAGTTCATGAGCATTAACTATGAGTATAAAATTAAATACAACATATGTCTGGAAATATTCCGAAGGAGACTCTGGCGGTTGCGGGCGTAATGAGGAATGCAGCTCACTTAAGTCCCCATATGCATACACACCCCTTCTCTCACAAGGCCACTAGTCATATGTGTACCTGCACAAAAATGTGCAACAAGTGTAGTATGAGTACGTAAATAAACGTGTACCGAGTAAGTATCTAGCCTAACCTCGGAGGAGTAGTGACAAGGGGTCGACATCGACACACACTAGTGGTCCAATAATATCAGATACAATAAAGAGGTAAGTATGTATGAGGGAGAGTAAATAAATGAAATAAACAAGTAAAAATCATGTGGTATAAATCCCCCTCTTTACTAGGAACTCAAGCTCTCAATTAGAATTTCCCTCCCTAACTGGAGCATATATATGTAGATATAGTGGATCTCATCAAGTATATTGCCATAATTCAAATCCGGAAAACTCACAAATACACTGGCTTCTTGCCAAGTTTTACGCACGATTTCATGAGGATATGATATAGGAAATGTCGAGGCATACAACCCGATCCAACATAATATTTAAATTGTGTGTTACCGAGAGTCGAATGACACGAACCATAGATACACCTGTTAAACTGCCGAGGCGAACGGCCCACCTCCTTAAGAGTGTGGTACATAAATCCTGTCGATGCGAACGACCAGATCCCATAAGAGTGAAATACATAATCCTGCCGAGGTGAATGGTCCGATCCCATAAGAGTGAAATACATATTTCTGCTGAGGCGAAGCCCGATCTCATTAGAATAAGAAGTTTTGACGGGTCCTTGACCTTACTCACGAATAAACGTGTGAGTTGTGATTTCTTTAGTAAAAATCTTTTGATGAAGTATAAATATCACGGAAACATGCCGTAAGAGTAGTAAAGTTATTCGGTGACTAATCATGAACTCGTGAAGTCTCCATAACAGTAAGTCTAGTCTCTAGTAGAAATATAAAATAAAGGACTTTAATAGGTGAGAGACTACGCGAATAGTACAGATAAAGCATGATGTAAACCTAAGTCTACCCGGACAATAACATGAATATATCTACATACGCGCTCACGTTACCTCACGTGTATAGCCCCAACAACAAGTAGCATACATAAATATACAACACCTAGGGGTAATTTCTCCCTCACAAAGTTAGACAAGAGACTTACCTCGTCTCCAAGCTTAGTTTCCGATCCGAAATTGTCTTTAAATACTCAACTCGGTGCCAAACGGCCCGAACCTAGTCAAATGTTATATAAAATAGTCAATACATGCTCAAGAGTTCACATCCTAACTATTAAAGTGAATTCCCAATCCAATTTGAAGAATTCCTTAAATTCACCCTCAGCCCCCGTGCCCGGATTCCAAATTGTTTTGAAGATAAACACTACCCATATCATCATGAACTCAAACATATTATTTGTTCTTAATTCCATGCCCAAATTCGTGGTCAAAATCCAAAAATATAAATTTCTAGGTTTTTCTCCAAAATCCCAAATTTCTACAAATTTTCATGTCTAAATGCACATATAAACCTTTTATTTAACTCACAACTAGTAGAAATTACTTACTTCTTGATGATGATGAAACCCTCTCAAGAATGCTCCCAAAAATAGGCTAAGTCCAAATGAGAAATGAGGGAAATAAGCTAAGTCTCGGAATAAAAAGCCCTTGCTCCAGATGCAGACGTCGCATTTGCGACATCTGGCTCGCAATTGCGATGGTCGCATTTGCGACAAAGGAATCGCAAATGCGAAGCAAAGTCATCCCTGCCAAGGTCGCATGTGCAACCAAGTTCTTTGCAAATGCGAAGGGGACAACATCACAAAAGCGACCAAACGTTCGCAAATGCGAACTCCTCAGAAAATCCCCACCCTCGCAAATGCAAATCCCTCCTCGCAAATGAGAGTTCGCAAATGCGATCCATAACCTCGCATTTGCAAGTCCTGCAACCCAGACCCAAAACCAACAAAACCAGCAAAACCTTTTCATCCAAAAATGATCCGACACACACTTGAGGCCCACGGGACCCCGTCCAATCACACAAGTTAGTCCCATAACATAACACAAACTTGCTCGAATTCTCAAATCACATAAAACAACATCGAATTCATGAATCGCACCTCAATACAAGCTTAATGAACTTTAGAACTTCACACTTCTACATTCGATGTTGAAACCTATCAAATCACGTCTGATTGACCTCAAATTTTGCACACAAGTCACGTTAGACATTACGGACCTACTCCTGCTTCCGGATTCGAAATTCGACCCCGATATCAAAAAGTCCGCTCCCGGTCAAACTTCTCAAAAGCCTTCAAATTTCTAACTTCCGCCACATGACCCCGAAATGACCTACGGAGTTCCAAATCCACTTCTGGACGTGCTCTCTATTCCAAAAATCACCATGCAGAGCTATTCCCAGACTCGGAATCCCAAAATGTCACGACCCAGACTCGTGATCCCAAAATGTCACGACCCAAAATAGTTGTCCGTGATCGCATATGCTATTCCCAGACTCGGAATCCCAAAATGTCACGATCGGTGAATAGCATATGCGATCGGACAACTATTGCGATCGTAGTGAAGGAAATTACTGGGCGAGTCAGACACTCTATGCGATCGCGGATCCTTCTATGCGATCACATAGAAGGAAACCAGAAGGTATCATCAGCAGTGGAAAAATGAGGAAAATCAACCCGGAACCTATCCGAAACACACCCGAGGCCCACCGGGACCCCGTCTAAATGCACGACCAATCCTTATAACCTAACACGGACTCGCTCGAGGTTTCAAACCACATAAAACACACTAAAGCGATGTATCAAACCCAAAAATCAATGAAATTCCTCAAAACTTCTTTAAACATCAAATTTTTGCATGTAAGGATCCGAATCACACAAAATGAAGTCCGTTTCATACCAAACTTCACAGATAACACATATAATCATATCGAACCTGCACCAGGCTCCGGAACCAAGATACGAGCCTGATACCACAGGTTTCACATAACATTTAATTTTCAAAAACCTTTATGTTTTTCAGAAAATAATTTTTCTTTAGAAATTTATTTCTCGGACTTGGGACCTCGGAATTTGCTTATGGGCATACGCCCAAGTCCCATATTTTCCTATGGGCCTTCCGGGACCATCAAATCACGGGTCCGGGTTCGTTTACCAAAAACGTTTACCGAAGTCAATTTTATTCAAATTTCTAATACAAAATTATCATTTTTATTAGTTTTTCACATAAAGGCTTCCCAGCTACACGCCCGGGCTGCGCACGTAAATTGAGGTGAGATAGAAGGAGGTTTTCACAACCTCGGAACATAGAATTAGCTAGAAAAATATGGGATGACCTTTTGGGTCATCACACAAACGGACAACGATAACATTGAAATGTATCTCAACCCAAATTTATGAAATTCTTCCAAAATGCCAACTTCTACGATAGGCGTCGAAATGCTCCCGGGTCATCCAAAACCCGATTCGAACATATTCCCAAGTCCAAATCATCATACGAACTTGTTGGAACCTTCAAATCCTGATTCCGAGGTCGTTTACTCATAAATCACACTTTAGTCAATTTCTCCAACTTAAGGCTTCCAAAATTAGAATTCTCTTTTCGAATCAACTTCGAACTTCCCGAAATTCAATTTCGACCACGCGTACAAGTCATAATACCTTAAGTGAAGCTGCTCAAGGCCTCAAACCGTCGAACGACGCGCTAGATCTCAAAATGACCGATCGGGTCGTTACATTCTCTCCCACTTAAACATACGTTCGTCCTCGAACGTGCTAAGAACTGCTCCGGAGTTGTCCAAAATCACTGTTTAACACCTCGTGCACCTACCCATGCTACCACAACCCAGTTGAGTGCATTAGCTTGAGCCAATCTGAAGATTCTCCCTTTTATTTATTCAAATAAGCCTTAGAATCAAATTCTAACATCTGTAATTCTCTACCAGGTCTGTTTCTGACATACGACCACCGTATCCATCCCTACACGATGTACTAATACATGTTTGTATACTTTTACCGAATTCACACCATATATCACATTATTCACATCCCCTAGCTACAATAGCTAAAATCCCACGAATCCGATGTCCATAACACACCTTATGAAGCATATAAATCTCGTTTCAGGTCTCGCAATACTGCCACGACAGAAAAGATGTATAGGGACTTGTAACCACCTGTCGAACCATAATTCATGGGGTCTCTTCTCCCGAAAAGAATCATTACCTCATTCTGAGTTGAATATCGATATTTACTCTTTAATGTGCCTCATATAAATCTGATCGCACTGATCCCAGGTCCAATAGTCTCGTCTCACCCAGTACAAGTTGCTCAAGCAATAAGCCACCTCCGACACTGCCAAATGTCTAATATAATTCTACAATGTGCCAACAAGCTACAAACTCGAATGTGATACATAAGGGAACGAACTCTGGAAAGAACTACTCAACCCACGTAACTAATTTTAAACAACCGAAAGATGTTATGAACCTTTCCCAGAAAATGAGAAGAAAAACACACAATAATAGATATGGGAAACTGTACTCAACATCACATTGTTGCGGCATGAAACCCGATCCAACCATGATACCATTGCGGCGTGCAACCCGATCCAACCATGATACATGTGGCAGCGTGCCACCCGATACAAATGATATACCCGTGGTGGCGTGCCACCCGATCCACACATAATAATCTATAGGAAAATACTTACCATGCTAAAATGCTCATAACTACAAAATACGCGAATATCGACACAAGCACGTAAAGTGTATAATACAAATCCTGGAGAGATGAATAGTGTCGTACGCTACGAAAATCAAGCACAACTACAGCGTAATAAATGACCTGTATCTCGAGAGCCATCCTGCTTTCACAACACCACAAATTACACGGGATCTCAATACGAGTGCGAATAATCAAACTACCTCACAACCCACCCGCATAATATATATTTCACGGAATAGACGACGACATAAATAACATCCAGGGTGCGAAGATTCCTCCATAAACAATACTAAGCTGAAATGAACACATCCAGCCTGATATAGATCCCACATTCACATTTAGATCCACTCACAGACCTCAAGCTGATTATGACCGTACCACACTGGGCTAATAACCTTTCAAGGATCCACACTAACCCTTTTTCCATGACACAAAAGAACAATCGTCAATCCAACACAAACATCCACAGTTCGTAACCAAATGAATAGAGCGCCTTCCAGGCCTGAACTCGCACATTAGCGATAGTACTATAATCTCCATACTTGGTTTCAATCTTCAGTCAATCAAGTGACTACATGTCACGCTTATACAATCTGTCCACGGGTTATGCTACCATGAACTTCCGCACCAGGTAACAAGGTCTGCACATCCATACCACCGGTCATACTAATGCTGTAAAGAAAATCGGGAATCTGCAAATCAAAACACAAAGCGCCTTAGACAGGACACTGATCTCAAGTGACGCCAAAGACAATACCAGCTTACTCCAACCATCTGAATCCTTTCTTGCTCACCCAAGCTCGTAATATTCTTGTCTATACCGAACCGTAACCTTGATCCTAAACTTCCAATTCCCATGTCGCTCACTGCACCTAACATGCCAATACGCGAGAATACCAGAATTCTATCATAACTCCTGAACTGCTAAAAGAATAAACACTCCAGCATATAGAAAACCTTCACTTAACTCACTTCAAGAGAGCCATTGCAACACGTGACTGAATTCCCATAACTGCAGAAAATACAAACCTCGAGTAGTGGTCTAAACCACTATACTTCTTCCTACATCCATCTATACATAACAGGCCAAAATACTCGAATGCCTCCATATAAAATCACTTACGGCAACCGTCAAGCCTCACGAGTACCACCACAATTGCATGTATAACTTAACACACCGAAGGAACTGATCATTGCAATTATCATACATATTCACCATTGCTAACTAATCCGACTTCTTCTAATTTACTCCGGACTTGCCTTAGGAATAATAATACCTCCATTCAATACATAACGACCCCAAATCTGCACTCATCCTGAGTGACCTTATTTCACGAGAACATGATGTCTCTAAAACCCACAAACTAACTCCTACCCTCCTTATGCGCACATTTGCATCTTCAACTGGTACACCCATTCTGATAATTCCTCTACGAATCCGAAGTTATTTTTCTCCCAGTCCTCCAATGCTACACCACTGATCGATGATAACATAGAACACTCCAAGACCCCTTTCATAATCCACTTCAAAAGCTCGATACTTAACTAAACCACGGACCCGAAATCCTTAGGCATCACAGTTTAATTTTGAACCTACTAGGACCATTGTTGAGAGTCACCCACACTGACTTGCTCCCGAACATAATCAAACTCCAAGGCCCTGCTAGCGCTTGAACACCCTCTCCAAGATCAATCGGCTGAATTCCTTTCCTTATACATCATATCCACACAAAGCATAGACTCTGAGTCTTCCCAAAACCTGAACATGAACTGATAAGGCCAAATATAACACAAATTCCTCAAATTCTTTGCTCAAATTACCACTGATGTTTTCTTTACTTAGTCGTAATATCCCACCGCTAACCAGAAACCACACAAGTAGACAATCATGCAATTCAATCATATACGGTGGGGCTCTACCATTTAGCTTGAAGCTAAAATTACATAACCCTGGGACCCATCGAGGTTCCTTCTTCCCAATTGACATCAACTAAAAGTCCAACAACGCATTCCAAACTCGAAGTCATGTTGTATCCAAATAAAAATTTGTGGACCTATTCACTGTCCATCATGAATTTTCCCAAATGGCTCCATACTTTCCTCAAGGCGTGTGGCCACCCTACCACAGAACCCATATGTTACTATGGCACTCTCCCACTTTGGTTAAATCCTCTCCTTTAAGCAACCCTTGAATTCTACTTTTCACACTCGACCTCTTGACAATTCAGCCACTGCAAGACACGTCCTTCCTCGTCCTTTGCTGCCCAATTGTTACTCCAAATTCGAATCCGTCTCTGTAACATCTGAACGCATGAGTCGCTACGAGCTCTAAACCTCTTAGAAAATCATCCTTCTCGAGCCCTCAATACTAGATGTACCAATTCGATTCTGAAATCGCTACACTCTGCTATCTCTAAAAAGCGCATCTCAGGCACCATTCACAATATCCTGCCACAAAGGCAAATTGAAGAAGGCCATAACATTAGCGAACCTTAAAGCGTTCAACAAGGACGATGGCACCACATCACAATTGAGAACTCTACCACACTCGAAAATATCAAGTCTTATTACTCCATTAACCCAAACCTGAACATTCATAGTACGATTGCCTTTCCTTTGCCGGACTTAAACGCTGAATCTCTACATCATGCGTTGAGAATTTCTCCGTTCAAGTCATTTATTGTATCGACACATAAACGAGCACCCCACCATTACATCAACACCGTGAGATAATAACTCATGAACATCATAGAAACATGTGCATAGCCTCAAAACTATCCGAAATATAGCTACTGAGTTGAAATGACAAACACCCTTTCAGCAAGAAAACAACATTAACCCAATCGAATACGCAGGGAGAAATATACTACACCACATCTGTAGTACCATCACAATTTCTCGATTCCCAATTGATAACAAGCGTTTCACGTCCCATAAGATTGAATGGGAAAGAAATGAAGGCATAAGCCTCAAAGGAATGAAGTCGTACGATGAGGAATCAAGAAGGGAAGTGCTCCTAACAGCCCTGTAGCCTCTCGAAGATAAGTATAGACATCTCCGTACCGATCCGTAAGACTCTACTAGACTTGCTCATGACTCGTGAGACATATGTGAACCTAGTGCTCTGATACCATGTTGTCACGATCCAAAATCCATTAAAGATCATCATGGAACCGTACAACGCTGTCAGGCAAGAAGAAAATAAATACTTAATTTGGTTCTCGTTTTAATATTTTTGAAATCATATTTCCTTCAATTAATAGCAAAAGATAGAATATACAGATTAAATAATGATATTTTTAACAATTTCAATACTGAACAACCCATAATCATCCCAAAACCCGGTGTCACAAGTTCATGAGCATTAACTAGGAGTATAAAATTAAATACAACATCTGTCCGGAATACAAATTGGACAATAAAAATATAAATACTATGAAGGAGACTCTGTCGGCTGCGGGTCATAATGAAGAATACAGCTCACCTAAGTCCCCATATGCATACACACCCCTGCTCTCACAAGGCCACTAGTCATATGTGTACCTGCACAAAAATGTGCAACAATTATAGTATAAGTACGTAAATCAACGTGTACCGAGTAAGTATCTAGCCTAACCCTAGAGGAGTAGTGACAAGGGGTCGACATCAACACGCACTAGTGGTCCAATAACATTAGATACAATAAAGAGGTAAGTAATTATGAGGGAGAGTAAATAAATGAAATAAACAAGTAAAACATACGTGGTACAAAACCCCCTATTTACGAGGAACTCAAGCTCTCCATTAGAATTTCCCTCCTTAACTGGAGCATATATATGTAGATATAGTGGATCTCATCAAGTAGATTGCTATAATTCAAATTCAGAAAACTCACAAATACACTGGCTTCTTGCCAAGTTTCACGCACGATTTCATGAGGATATGATATAGGAAATGCCGAGGCGTACGACCCGATCCAACATAATATTTAAATTGTGCATTATTGATGGTCGAACGACACGAAACATAGATATATCTGTTAAACTGTCGGGGCGAACGTCCTGCCCCCTTAAGAGTGTGGTACATAAATCATGCCAATGCGAACGACCCGGTCCCATAAGAGTGAAATACATAATCCTGCCGAGGCGAATGGTCTGATCCCATAAGAGTGAAATACATATTTTTTCCGAGGCAAAGCCCGATCCCATTAAAATAAGAAGCTTTGACGGGTCCTTGACCTCACTCACGAATAAACGTGTGAGTTGTGATTTCTTTAGTAAAAACTTTTCGAAGAAGTATAAATATCACGGAAACATGCCGTAAGAGGAGTAAAGCTATTCGGTCACTAATCATGAACTCGTGAAGTCTCCACATTAGTAAGTCTAGTCTTAAGTAGAAATATAAAATAGAGGAATTTAATAGGCGAGACTACTCAAATATTACACCTAAAGCATGATGTGAACCTAAGTTTTACCCGAACAATAACATGAATGTAGCTACGTACAAGCTCACGTCACCTCGCGCGTACATAGACCCCACAACAAGTAGCATACATCAATATACAACACCTAGGGGTAATTTCCCCCTCACAAAGTTAGACAGGGGACTCACCTCATCTCAAAGCTTACTTTCCGGTCCGGAATTGTGCTTTAAATCCTCAACTCGGTGCCAAACGACCCGAAGCTAGTCAACTGTTATATAAAATAGTCAATACATGCTCAAGAGTTCACATCCTAACTATTAAAGTGAATTCCCAACCCAATTTGAATAATTCCTAAAATTCACCCTAGGGCCCAAGTGCCCGAATTCCGAAAATTTTCGAAGATAAACACTACCCCTATCATCATGAACTCAAATATATGTTTTCTTCTCAATTCCATTCCCAAATTCGTGGATATAAATTTCTAAGTTTTTCTACAAAATTCCAAATTTCTAAAAATTTTCATGTCTAAATCCACATATAAACCTTGTATTTAACTCATAACTAGTAGAAATCACTTACCTCTCAAAACTGCTCCCAAAGTGTTCCTATACCACCCCAAAGTGTCTACGCGGAATGACACCAAATTTTGCGAGCAAGTCATAAATGACATGACAGAACTATTCCCGGTCTCGGAATTCCGTTCGGACCTCGATAACACAAAAATACATTCCAAACTGCAATTTTTGAACTTAAGGAATCATAATTCACTATTTGATGCTGAAACGCTCTCGGGTCATCCGAAACACGTTCCGAACATACGCCCAAGTCCGAAATCATCATACGAACTTACTGGAGCGTTCAAATCTCGATTCCCAGGTCGTTTACTAAAAATGTTGACCGAAGTCAAACTTGGCCTTTAAGGCCAACCTTAAGGAAATAAGTGTTCCCATACCACCCCAAACTCTTCCAAACCTCGAACTACCCGTCCCCACAAGCTATAAATCTGTAAAATCAAATAAGAAAAGTCTCGTTTAGGGGCACGAAGTTCTAGAACACAAGACGACCGATCGGGTCGTTACACGTCCAATCACACAAACCAGTCCCATAACATAAAACAAACTTGTTCGAGGCCTCAAATCACATGAAACAACATCGAATTCATGAATCTCACACTAATCCAAGCTTAATGAACCTTAGAACTTCAAACTTCTACATTCGATGCCGAAACCTATCAAATCATGTCCGATTGACCTCAAATTTTCCACACAAGTCACATTCGACATTACGGACCTACTTCAACTTCCGGAATCAGAATCCGACCCCGATATCGAAAAGTCAACTCCAGTCAAACTTCACAAAAGCCTTCAAATTTCTAACTTCCACCACATGACCTCGAAATGACCTGCGGACCTCCCAATCCACTTCCAGACATGCTCCCAATACCATAATCACCATGCGGAGCTATTCCCAGACTCGAAATCCCAAACGGAGATTGATAACATTTAAATGTATCTCAACCCAAATTTATGAAATTCTTCCAAAATGCCAACTTCCACAATAGGCGTCGAAACTCTCCCGGGTCATCTAAAACCTTATCTGACATACTCCCAAGTCCAAAGTTATCATACAAACCTGTTGAAACCTTCAAATCTCGATTCCAAGGCCGTTTACTCAGAAATCGCACTTTAGTCAATTCCTCCAACTTAAGGCTTCCAAAATTAGAATTCTCTTTTCGAATCAACTCCGAACTTCCCAAAATTTAATTCTGACCGCGCGTACAAGTCATAATACCTGAAGTGAAGCGTCTTAAGGCCTCAAACCACCGAACGACGCGCTAGAGCTTAAAACGACCGGTCGGGTCGTTACACACAATAATTCACATGTGCTAACTTCACAACAACATAACATATCAACTCATACCGCAAGTGCCCATAAGCCACAATCTTTTCAAAATAACCAACAATATTAATATTTCCACAACAAATAGCCTTCAGCTCAAACAAAATGTGTATAGAATCTTAATAACAATAAAATGAACGAGAAAGTAACTCAACAATGAACAACACCCCCTTTAAACACAACTCCAATTCAAATAAATAATGACTTTCAATAACTTCAACTTCAATTAATTGCTAAAGAATAACCTCAATAACGAAGGTATTTCTATGAAATGGTAAACTTCGGATGCTAGTGTATGAAATAGGCTAACAATAAAAGAAATTAGCAACTATGTCTAAATGCATGAGAATAATTCGGCAACAAAAGGATATCATGTAACAACAATATCAATAAGAATAACTCAACAATAAAAAAAGTCACATAATGATAAAAGAGGTAACAAATTCAAATAAAGCATATAAAAGTAAAATTGACAAGTAAAGGATATGACATATGCGAACAACTTCAATTAAAGCATGTGAGACTAAACATGACAAATAAAATATATGACATGTGCTAACAACTTAAATTAAAGCATGTGAGAGTAAATATGAAAAATAAAAAATATAATATGTGCTAACAATTTCAAACCAATATATGAAAGAAGCCTAAGAATCTAAACCAGTCAATTTTCACATACAAGCCCGAGTACACACTCGTCACCTCGCGTACACAGCTTCTACATAACACAAATAGCACAAACGATTCAAATTCTAAGGGGCAGTTCTCCCACACAAAGTTAGACAAGATACTTACCTCAAAGAAGCCAAATCAATACTCTAAAATGACCTTCTCGTGTGAAACAAACCCCCGGACGACTCTAATATACCCAAAATAACTTAATATCATAAATAAAATCCATAGGAAAAAAATCGGATAATACAGCTCCGACCTTTAATGAAACTAAAAAATCAACCAAAAAAGTCAACCACGGGCCCGCTCCTCGGAACGCGACAAAACTCATAAAATCTGAACACTCATTCCGATACGAGTCCAACCATACCAAAATTATCCAAGTCGGACTTCAAATCCTCATTTTATATTTTTGAAAGTTTTTACAATAATCCTCAATTTCTCCAATTTAAATCACTAATTTCATGATAAAAGAAAAGATGGAATCATGAAATATAATCAAATTCGGGCGAAGAACACTTATCCCAATGCAAAACATGAAAATCCCTCCAAAATCGTCCAAAACCTAGCTCTCTAACCCAAAAAGTGATAAAATATCAAAAGCCCTCGAAATAGATTAAATATAGGTCTGCCCAGGTGTTCCACTTCACGATCGCGAAACACAATAATATAAGCTGCCAAATATGTTCTACGTGAACGCGTCAGCACTGCCGCGAACGCGAAATACAATCTCCAGTAAGTATCGCGAATGCGTTGTTCCATACGCGAATGCGCAGATCAAAATCCCCGATGACTGCTCCCATTCTTCCTTCTACGCGATTGCGTAGCATCTCTCGCAAACGCGATGACTATAACCTTCCCAGATTCGCGAGCGCGGTCGCCTCTTCACGACCGTGAAGAACAATACACCTGGTCCACAATAACACTATGGGAACGCGAAGGAACAGGCACGAACACGATTAAGAAGACATCAGATGACAAAACAACTATCCAAAACAAAGATAAATGGCTCGTAACCCATCCGAAACACACCCGAGGCCCCCACGATCCTGCCCAAACATACCAAAAAGTCCTATAACACAACACAAACTCACTCGAAGACTCAAATCACATAGAACAATATTAAACCACAAATCGTACATCGATTCAAGCCTAATGAGCTTCCAACTTGTAAAACTAATGCCAAAACATATCAAACCAATTCCGAATGAGCTCAAAAATTGCATGCAAGTTACAAATAACACAACAGAGCTATACCAACTCCCAGAATTATAATCTGAACCCGATATCAATAAAGTCAACTCCTGATCAAACCTCTCAACCTTCAAAACCTTCAACTTTCCAACTTATGGACTTTCAAATCCAAATTTAAGTATACGCCTATATCCAAAATTACCATATGAAGCTAATGAAATCATCAAAATACCATTTTAGAGTCGTCTCCATAAAATTTAAATTTCAGTCAATTCTTACCATTTAAGCTTCTAAAATATGAATCATTCTTCCAAATCAATCCCCAATCATCCGAAAACTTAACTCAACCACACGCGTAAGTCATGATATATAATACGGAGATACTCGAGATCTTAAGCCACCGAACGGGATGCTAATTCTCAAAATGATTGGCCAGGTCGTTACATTAATATAACAAACCAAAATTGAGATAACTTTTGTTTTGCGATGGTTGGATTAGTTTTCTAAAATTCTTTTTTCGTTCTTGGGCTGATAAGTTTATATTTTTGATATTTTATTTACATTTAACTATTTAAAATTTGATAGTAGTCCATAAACAAGATATATGATTACTGACCGTGCGCGTTACGTGCTTGATTGGTGACATATTTGTGCATGTCAAATCTTTAAATTTTCGTGACTCAATATATAATAGTGATATGTCATTACTGATACTCTTTTATTTTTCTGTAGAAACTTATCAGAAAATCATGCTATTGATGGACTTGATCTTGAACTGGAGTTAGTGAGTGAAGTAAGTGGTAGTGAACAACTCTCAAGGACTTCCAGCAATAACTCAACAGACTCCACTGTTGAGCCTGCGGAGGGTTCAAGAGATCCTCTTTCCGGACCAGTCTCGTCCCGAGATGTAGTAGCCAATCAACAAAAGATTCAAAGAAGCTATGCACCTTCAATGAATGTTAATGAAAATCGCCTTGGCTATATGTATTTTCAACATTCTGAGATTGCTTCCCCCTTTTGGAGAATTCCCTTGGTGGAAAAGGTGTGTAAACTTATGTTTTTTAATAATTAGTTGGAATTTTTTAATCAAAATGAGAATGTGTGACGTTACGTCAGGGTTTGATGAACAAGAGATTTTCCTTCTTTTTGATAAGTTGAGACTATTTTTGAAAAGAATATATTTTTAATAATCACTTAGTATTCTTAATTTTATATTTTAAAATTATATTTTTTAATTTTTTTGGATGTTTCAGATATATGAATTTAGTGAGAAGCATCCAGGACTTCAAACACTGAATAGCCTTGACTTGTCTCCTGCAAGTTGGATGGCTGTTGCTTGGTATTTTTTTCTTCTTCCTATTTTTACCTTTGTAATAATTTCAAGTGAAATTTCAATAATACATTGATAAAACAATTAAATTTATTTTTTTTCACATAACAATAAAATTTAAAAATTCAATATCATATAGAAATTTGGGATTGACGTTAATGATAATTATTTCTAAAAATTATTAAGGAAAAAATTCTCGCCATTATTCATCTATTTATTCAATTTAGAAAATTTGAGTTAATTTTCTCTAATTTTATTGTTAGGTACCCAATCTACTATGTACCGATGAAGGGAATTACCAAAAATCTATCAACATACTTCCTTACTTATCATACATTATCAGCATCATTTCAAGGTACATCTTTCAATTTTGCTATTCCCGCAAATATAAATTTTTAATCATGATATAGTAAACTCTGGTTCTTGGTCGTGCATGTTATGTGCTTTGTCAGTGACATATATATGCGTGTCAAATTTTTAATTTTTTCATACTTATATCAGTATATATAT
>ML336927.1:0-17185 GCA_005239505.1 Nicotiana paniculata | reverse complement strand
ATGATGAACCGGGTTCTTCGTCATACTAATTGCACTAGTGTTGTCACAGAAAATAGGAATGCAACCAACCTCTATACCAAAGTCCATGATTTGTTGCTTGATCCATAGCAACTGAGCACAGCATGAGGCTACAGCCACATATTCAGCCTCAGCAGTAGACAAGGCTACTGAATTTTGTTTCTTGGTGGCCCAAGAAAAAAGGCAGGAGCCCAAAGAGTGAGCCATGCCTGAAGTAATTTTCCTGTCAATCAAGAAACCTGCATAATCAGCATCAGCATATCCTACAAGGTAGAAATTACTACCTTTAGGATACCAAAGGCACAAATCAGTGGTGCCTTTTCAGATATCTCAAAATTCTCCTTACTGCAGTAGGTGGGACTCCTTTGGATTTTCCTGAAACCTAGCACACAGTCCTACATTGAACACAGTATCAGGTCTGCTGGCAGTGAGATATAATAGAGACCCAATCATCCCTCTGTATAGCTTCTGATCAACGGATGAACCAGGTTCATCCACATCTAATTTTGTAGCTGTGGCTATGGGGGTGTCTATTTCCTTTGAGTCTTCCATTTTAAATTTCTTGAGCAATTCTTTCACATACTTTTGTTGATGGATCATTGTTCCATTTGAGTTTTGCTTGATTTGCAAGCCTAAGAAGAAGTTTAGCTCACCCATCATACTCATCTCAAACTCACTCCCCATAAGTATAGCAAATTCCTTACTCAATTTTGCAGAAGTCACCCCAAATATGATATCATCCACATATATTTACACAACTAGGAGTTATTTACCTTTTTCCTTTAAGAACAAGGTGCTATAAATTTTACCTCGTTTGTATCCATGTTCTAGCAGGAATTTTGATAGACGCTCATAACATGCTCTTGGTGCTTATTTGAGACCATAAAGAGCCTTGTCAAGTTTGTATACATGGTCAGGTGACTCCTTGCTTTCAAAACCTGGAGGCTGTTTGACAAATACATCTTCCTTCAGATAGATATTGAGGAGGGCACTCTTAACATCCATCTGATAGAGAGTGAATTCCATGTGTGCAGCAAATGCTATAAGAAGTCAGATTGCCTCCAGTCTTGCCACAGGGGCAAAGGTCTCATCATATTCAATTCCCTCTTCTTGACTGTATCCTTGAAAAACCAGTCTAGCCTTGTTTCTTGTAATAGTTCCATCCTCATCGAGCTTGTTCCTGAAGACCCACTTTGTGCCAATCACTAATCTGTCTAGTGGTCTGGGTACCAAGTGTCACACTTGACTTCTTTCAAATTGATTCAGCTCTTCTTGCATACATTTACCCAGTCAGCATCATGTTGGGCTTCACCGATGTTCTTTGGTTCAATCAAGGATAGAAAGGCATCAAACACACACAGATTTTTCAAAGAGGATCTTGTTTTGATTCCAGATGTCAGATCTATTATGATGTTCTCAAGAGGGTGAGAACTCTGATATCTGTGTGGTTTGAGAACCAACTGTTCACTTATGGATAGTTCCATGGTGTCTTGTTGTTGTGGAACAGGATCAGGGCCAAGGTTCACATGTTGAGTTCCCCTTGTCATGTTGCAAGGGGTAGTTGGACCTGGTCCATCACCTGTTCCATCTTCCATGTTTGCTTCAATGTTTTCATTGTTTATCACCAGTCCAAGCTCCTCATCTTTTGATTCCTGTCTCTCAGCAAGAGTGTTAGTTTCATCAAAGACAATATGCACACTTTCTTCAACACACATAGTTCTTTTATTATACACTTTATAAGCTTTGCTATGTGATGAATATCCCAAGAATACTCCCTCATCACTTCTGGGATCAAATTTCCTAGGGAATCTTTTCCATTATTGTGCACAAAGCACTTGCATATGAAAGCCCTAAGGTGGGATATGTTGGGCTTTCTCCCTTTAAGTAATTCATAAGGAGTTTTCTCTACCAGAGTCCTAGTCATGCATTTATTTATTATGTAGAATGCAGTGTTTATTGCTTATGCCCAGAAGCTATTGGGTAGTTTGCTAGAAAGAAGCATGGTTCTTGCCATATCTTCAAGAGTTCTATTCTTTCTTTTAACAACCCCATTTTGTTGTGGGGTTCTAGGGGAAGAAAAATTGTGATTGATACCATGTTCATCACAGAACTCAGCAAACTTTGCATTCTCAAATTCAGTACCATGATCAGATCTTATTGATGATAGTTTATTTCCTAACTGATTTTGAGTTTTCTTAACAAATGAGTGAACATATGAAATGTTTCATCCTTAGATATCAGAAATAAGGTCCGAGTGAACCTTGAATAGTCATCAACTAGCATCATTACATATTTCTTACCACCTCTACTCAGAGTTCTCATAGGACCACATAGGTCCATATGAACCAGTTCCAACGTCCTGGTGGTACTGACCATTTTCTTACTTTTGAAATAAGATCTTACATGTTTCCCCCTTGCACATGCCTCACAAACTTTGTCTTCCTTGAACTTAATGTTAGGAAGCCCTACCACTAAGTCTTTAGAGACTAGTTTGTTTAGCTGATTTAGACTTGCGTGACCAAGTCTTTTGTGCCACAGGAGGGGATCACTGTCCAACACACTTAGGCAAGTGAGTTTATTTTCAGACAGTGTGGACAAGTCTATGACATAGATGTTATTTATTCTTTTTCCCTGCAAAATAATTTTGTCAGTTAGCAAGTTAATCACAAAATTTTTTGTGGAAGTAAAGGCAACCAGGTTACCTCTGTCATAGAGTTGTGACACACTGATCAGGCTATATTTCAAGACATCTATCAGGTACACATGTTCAATGGAACGTGTGTCATCCTTACCTACCTTATCAACCCCAATAATTTCACCTTTCTTTCCATTTCCAAGGGAGACATTTCCTCCTTTGAGGCTTTCAAGTGAAAGGAATTGTTCCATATTCCCTGTCATATGCTTTGAGCAGCCATTATCCAAATACCAAATTTGGCTGCCTCCTCTCACTTGAACATACAAAAAGAAATCAAGGGTTAGTTTTAAGAACCCAAACTAGTTTGGGTCTTTTTCTATGAGAGAATGGATGAATCAAGCTTTTTCTGGCCCAATTTGGTAGCCAGTTTTTCTTTTTAACAAAACTCTCATTTCTTCGACTAGCCTGCTCTTTTGCAGTACACTCAATTTTGTAGTGGCCAGTCTTACCACAGTGGGTGCAGATTTTATTCTCAGGGAGAGTGAGATACTTTCTTTTTGGATCCCACTTGGGCAATTGACTCCCAAAGCCAATCCCTCTCATGTTGCTACTATGATTCTTTTGAAGCCATGTCAAGGCATCAGAGGATTTATTCCATTTATCGATCTAATTCATGTTTGACTTTGCCAAGTTCTTCTTTAAGAGTTCTTATCTGTTCATCCTTGGAATACATCTTATCTTTTAGTTTTCCGACATTTTCTTCTAACATGATATGAGAATGANTAGAGAGTTGTTCCTTCTCTTTGGTTGTTTCTTCGGAATCATCCATGAAATCAAGTAGCAACTCAGAGAGTTTTTCCTTAGATAGGAACTTTATTTCATTCTTAAGATGGGAGATACTTACCTCTGGTTCTTCATGTTATTCCTCATCGGATTCTCCAATTGCCATGAGCACCTGATCTTTATTCTCACCATCTTCTGATTCTTCATCTGAACTTTCCCCCCAAGCAACAACCATAGCTTTTGAAGTGGTTTTCTTGGGTTGGGCCAGTTCCTTCTTCCTGTTCCTTCTTTCATATCTCTCATTTTTCCATTCCATTTCCCACTGAGGACAGTTCTTGATAAGGTGGTCAGTCTTTCCACACTTGTAGCATCCCTCGTTGGTTGGCTTTTCTGGAGCTTTTGCTTTGTTGTAATTTCCTCCTCTAGAGATGCCCTTCTTCCTTATTAGAAAGTTTCTGAATTCTTTGGTAATCATGTCTGTCTCATCTTCCTCAAGATCTGATCCCTCAGTGATTCTCAGTGCTAGAATCCTATCCTTCTTTGGNTCATAGGCAGTAAGGTTTCCAATTAGTTCATCCAATCTGAGGGTTGCCATATTTTTGGATTCCTGGATAGCAGTGATTTTGCTTTCCCAAGAGATTGGTAAGACCCTTGTCAGGATCTTCTCTACCCTGTCCTCTTCAAGAATGACTCTACCAAGAGATCTAAGTTCATTTGTCAAAGTTTTGAACCTTGTGTACATCTCTTGGATTGTATCTCCTTCTTTCATAGTGAAGTTTTCATACTGTGAGTATAGAAGAGTACCTCTTGATCTTTTTACCTGAGGTGTTTCTTCATGGGCTACTTGCAAGGTATCCCAGATTTCTTTGGCAGTGGTGCAGCTTTGGATTCTGCTATACTCGTTTGGACCTAGTCCACACACTAGACACTTCTTGGCATTTGCATTCTTCTCCCATTTCTTCAGATCCTCAGCAGTGTAGTCAGCTCTAGTCTTTGGTACATCTACAACTTCAGCAGTCTTCTTCATGGTAGCTAGAGGACCATCAGTGATTATGTCTCAGAGTTCATAGTCTTCTCCAATCAGGTGGTCCTTCATCCTGTTCTTCCACCAAGAGTAATACTGGCCATTGAAGAGTGGTGGCCTTGCAGTTGATTGACCCTCCCAGTTTCCAGGTGGTGTACTCATTTTGATCTTTTCCAAGTTTCAAGGATAACCCGCTCTGATACCAATTGTTGTTTTATACGTCAATACCACACAAGAGGGGGGTGAATTGTGTGGTGTCCAATTTTCAAGTGTTGTCTCAATAGAAGAACCTGGTTCTTCTTGGTGTTCCAATTCTACTGGTGCGGAATAATAAATGCAGTAAAGTAAAAACACAGAGATTTTTACGTGGAAAACACCTGGCTCAAAAGGTGAAAAAACCACGACCTACTCCTCAGTAGGATTTTCCCAAACTCTTCACTACAACTCTGAGCCAAACAGCATTACGAAATAAACTCTTTTGTAAATCTAGGACTAACTCTAATCCCTTTGTAACAAACTATCCTCTAGCTAATTTCGACAAGATTCAAGTTAACTCTAACTTGAACAGTGTGCACCTATTACAATTGCTTCTAATAAAGCTGAAAGATACAATATTAAATCACCTACTACAACCAACTAGACTCGAAAGACAAACAGATGGAACTGGTTCTTCTAGTTGGTCAGTAGCCTTTGTGTCACACAAGGATTCTGCTTGCAAAATTTCTCTGGTAAATTTTCCTTCATTTCTTGCTTCAATTCTGTCTTTGTGCAATGATTCTTCAGTAGGAATACTTCAACATTATATAGCGCCAGAAGTTGAGATGTTCTTATTTTGTTCTAATGCAACTCTTCCTTGGTGGAAGAGTTTGTGTTTATCTCAACATCCTTCCTTTATTTATGTCCTTGCTGAACTCAAACTCTAACCCCTTATCAATTTGCAACCTTTTCGCATTAGGAGACAACCTCTTAGTTCATGGATAATTCGCATATCACTTTTATCTCCTGTGCATGTACGGTTCTTGTGCCAATTGGTTCGTTCGAGATGTTTGTCCTGATGGACCTGGTTCAGCTGGGTAGGCATTTGTCAATCTTCAAAACCATGCAGTGACTTGGGTTAACAAATTCCCCCTTTAGAGAGACTTGCAATCTTTTTTTTTTTGGACGGAGAAAGCAAAACAAGGGGAAGACACTATAGTTTCTGCCATTGATATAAACTTTCCGAGGAGAGGGAAAATTGCAACATGAATTTGTTTGGTACATAATTGTTGTACTCTTTCACTTTGAGCAATTCTTCCTCTTAACATAATTCAAAGGACAAAAATCTCTCAACCGCATCTTGGTCAATCCATCAAGCCACAATTTCTTATTATCACTTTTGAGTAAGGTCTGTTAAAGCCTCTCTCTGCCATTACAAACGCTTGTATCTCCTATCAACTTAGCCATCATGTTGATAATACTAGACTTAATTTTCTGAAGTTATTAATCGTCAGCAACCGGAGGCAATGATGACGGCGAGCGAGGAGTGGATACTGATGTTGCTTCAACGAGACGAAATTAGGGTTGTTCTTGAACAAAGACGACGGAGTTGGGGGCTAAGCAACTTGAATTTTCTGTTAATATATTTCAATGTATCTCGTTGTATTTCCATGTATTTCATTGTATTCATTGTCTTTTCATTGTATTTCAATGTATCTCGATGTATTCTATGTATTTCATTGTACTAATTGTCTTTTTTTCATTGTATGTCAATGTATCCCATTGTATTCTACGTATTTCATTGTATTCACTGTCTCGCTATATTCCTTGAATGTATTCATATGTTTTTTTAATTAATATAATTTATGTATTCAGATGTATTATATAATTTCTCTGAATATTCCTATATTTTTGGAGTGTTTTTCGATTGAGAATCTTTTTTATAACTAGAAATACAAAAAAAATTGTGTGTTATAATTAAGTTTGTTGAGCTATATTAGGAGTCTATTATGTTAATTGATTCACTTTCCGTTTAAAAATAGTGTAATCCACTATTTCATACAGTCGAATACAATAATTTGTCCAGCTGTAATCCCATATTTCACGCCATGAATACAGTCGAATACACTCGAATACAAAAATTTGTCTAGCTGTAATCCCCTATTTCACGCCTAGAAATGCTACTGTATTCATGAATACAGTAGCTTAAATACATCGAATACACTCTAAAAATCTGAAAATATAGCTATAATAGGTAATATAGTAAATGGTAGCTACAACTAGCTAATAACTACTAAACAATAGTAGTTTGTGAAAATTTCTCTATATTAAACCATCATACAACAGAAGCAATAAAATGGCAACTATGACCAATTTTGTCTAAGATCATTTTAATGTAGGCCCATTTTTTTGTCGGGTAGGTTAAAGTAAAATTTGCGTAGGGTAGCCACTATTTAAAGGGTGGCCACTATTTAAAGTGATATTTACTTTTTATCCAGCATTTTTAATGTTGAGAAAAAGTAGTCACTAGTCTATTAAAATTAATATAAAAAGATGGTGTTACCCATTCTTCTATCTCTTTTCCATCCCAAAAGAGTGGTTCATATTCATGCGGCTCAAAATAGTCTTGCAACTCAAAAGCTTCTATCGTTACGTTCTGAAAGCAAAAAAAATATCATGGGGCAAAATAAACTAATTAAGAGACCAAATTCAATAAGCATTACCTTAACCAAAACCAAACGAAATTCTGAAGATTCATATTAGATTAAAATTTGTTTTGTGATTAAGAACACCTTCACCCAAATTCCAATATCTACATAGGTTAGATCCAACAATCATTCATCATCACTTGTATCAGAATCTTGCAACCACATTTCGTTCTGAAGTTAGAGTTAGAAGTTTAAAAATTAAGGACATGTAGTCCTTAAGTTAGAGTTACAAGCACAGAAATTAAGGACATGTAGTCCTGAACTTAGAGTTCCAAGTTAAAAAAAAAGGACATGTAGTCCTGAACTTAGAGTTCCAAGTTAAAAAAAAAGGACATGTAGTCCTGAACTTAGAGTTACAAGTTCAAAAGCTAAGGACAAGTAGTCCTAAACATAGAGTCACAAGCTCAAAACCTAAGGACATGTAGGCCTTAACTTAGACTTACAAGCTCATAAATTAAGGGCAGCTAGTCCTGAACTTACACTGACAAGCCCATAAGTTAAGGGCACTTTGTCCTGAACTTAGAGTTGGAAGTACAAAAATTAAGGACAGGTAGTCCTTAAGTTAGAGTTACAAGCATATAAATTAAGGACAGATAGTCCTGAACTTAAAGTTTCAAGTTAAAAAAATAAAGACATGCTGAACTTAGAATTACAAGTTCAAAAGTTAAGGACAAGTAGTCCTAAACTTAGAGTTACAAGCTCAAAAATCAAGGACAGATAGTCCTTACTTTATACTTACAAGCTCATAAATTAAGGACAACTAGTCCTGAGCTTACAATAACAAGCTCATAAGTTAAGGACACTTTGTCCAGAACTTAGAGTTGGAAGTTCAAAAATTAAGGACACTTGGTTCTTAACTTAGAGTTACAAGCACATAAATTAAGGACAGGTAGTCT
This sequence comes from Nicotiana paniculata, assembly GCA_005239505.1. Classification (NCBI taxonomy): domain Eukaryota; kingdom Viridiplantae; phylum Streptophyta; class Magnoliopsida; order Solanales; family Solanaceae; genus Nicotiana; species Nicotiana paniculata. The sequence goes on along the minus strand of ML336927.1, from coordinate 9,145 downwards.
TTAACTTAGAGTTACAAGCACAAAAATTAAGGACAGATAGTCTTTAACTTAGAGTTACAAGCACAGAAATTAAGGACAGGTGGTCTTGAACTTCGAGTTTCAAGTTCAAAAATTAAGAATACATAGTCCTGAACTTAAATTTACAAGTTCAAAAGTTAAGGACACTTGGTCCTGAACTTTATGAGCAGAAGGGTATTTTCGTCCAGGCGGGTAAATTTTCTTAAAGCAGTGGCTAAAGACTAAAGTCATTTTAAACAATGACTTAAAAGTAAATACATATCTTATTAGTGGTTAACGGTGCACTTCCCCCTAAGTTAAATGGGTATAAGAGACATTGATTTTATCAATAAAATATATTTTTTAATATGGCATGGCATATTAAATGGGGGTTCTTTGGTTTTTAAGCCAAAAAATAATAATTGGATAACTTTATTGTCCTAAACCAAACAAAAATAACTTTGATAAAATATTCTTATAAGTTGGTGACCACTTAAGAAATTAACTCTAGCTTAAGCTTACCTAGGATCTTATCCCAAGTCATCTTCCAGGTAATTTGACTTTTAAGTCCAATGTTTTGAATTATATAACACCAATAATACACCTATTAATTATTGTGGTTCACTTATTTTCATGAAAATGATAATTTACTGAAATACATAATATGATCATCAAAATTATGATTTTCAATTAGCAAGGCATCACCCCGAACTCCTTATACACATCGTTCAGCTTGATAACTCAATAAGCTATATTAACATAATATATATTTTTTTTGCATTTGTTATCCTGGAGTGAGTGAAATTTATTAAACCTTTTTTCTATTTCACTTTATCTAATTTTACTTTGTTAAAAAAATGGTAATCATATCACACTGATAAAATGACAAAATTGATCCCTTATGTTTGGGATAGGGTGAAATTGATCCCTGAAATATACTTTTACAACTTTGGTCATCTAAGTTTGTTAAAAAATGAGTATTTTTGGTCTCTGTTAAATAATTAATAAACTTTGATAGTCTGATTTTATGCAAATTGGGAAAAAAAATTAGTTCAAATACCCAAAAAAAAATCCTTAAATCTAAAAATAATAATACTAAAAGATTACATTTGACATAAAAATAAATAAAAAAATAGTAGAAATTACACCTAAAAGCTGGATTAGGCTTCAAAAAATACCAAATATAGCTAAAACTAGAAAAATCGTATCTCCAAATGTGAGTTCATGTAAAACAAAAAAAATATTTCGAAAAGTTTAATAACCAAAAGTGCTTAATTTTGGCAAACTTATAGCCGTTTGGCCAAACTGAAAAATTCAGTTATTTTGAGAAGTGTTTTTTTATAAAAGCGCTTCTTTCAAAAGTACTTTTGGTGAAAAGCAGTTTATGTTTGACTAATTAATTTGTAAAGCACTTCTAAGCAACAATTTGTGTTTGGCCAAACTTTTAAAAAGTGCTTCTAAGTGTATTTTTCTCCAAAGTACTTCTCAAAAAAGTGTTTCCGGGAAGAAGCTATTTTTTTTGCTTCTCCAAAACTGTTTTTGCTTCTAATCAAAAGTATTTTTTTTTCTTTTAAAAGCTTGACCAAACAATTTAATTTTAAAAAAAAAAACACTTTTTTTCTGGAGAAGGCGATTAAAGATATATTTAAGGGACCATTTTTAACCCAAATATAAAGAATCATTTTTGTCATTATTCAATATTAATCAACTGCGTGGCTTTCCTGTAGGTGAAACGGCGAGATTTCCGTCGTAATCACGCACACGTTTGGTTACGGCTGGCAAATCCAGTTACTCTGTTCAATTTCTTCTCGGAGTTGACAATTCCGACGGTCGACAGACGCCTATGAAGCTTCAAACTTGAAATACTGATAAATTACTCTTTACATTCATTTTCAATAATGTATGCAGTAAGATATTTACAGCCATTTGGGACTTCTCTGGCCTCTATTACCTCTCCTTTCTTCCATCTCTCTCGTTCCACAATCCCATGTAAGTTCCTATTAAACGCCTGCAGCTACTTTTATATGAAAACTAATTTATATGACGGTGTTTGATTGAACGCAAAGTTTAAGAATGGTCTAAAACAAGTCATAGACATTTATGTGAATATAAATCATCTCGTTAAGAAGTTTAAAGTTAACCTAAAAATAACAATTATGTGTCATTTTTTTATTTTTTTTGATAGACTAAAAAGAAAAGTATAACATAAATTGGGATAGAGGGAGTAAAAGTTATGGAACATACCAATATTGCATTCAGTTCCAACGGAAAGTACAGTAGCTAAGTATTTGGTATCAGACCCACATCGCAATTTATATGAGGTGTTTGACCGGATTCAGAGCTTAAGAAAGAAAGAAAGACTCTTGAAACTTGTAGTTTAAAATAAGCAATAGACATTTATGCAGCTAAATCATCTCATTAGGGTAAATGGAAAGTTTAAAGTTAAATTGTTTCTAAATAAAAAAAGATGTCATTCTAGACTAAAAGTGCGCCACATAAAATGGGGTAGAGGGAGTATTATTAAAATCACTGTCATCCTGCTATTTGTAGTTTGATGAATCATTCTTTTTTCTCTTTTATAGGCGTAGCAAATTCAAATACATGTTTCTTTTTCTTCATAATTTGTTGCAGTTGATGGAAAATTTACACCTTTGAAGACATTCATGAGATGCCTAAAGCCTCAGGTGTACAGTCGGGTGTCAAAGTTCTCTGGGGGATCTAATTTTGAGACGTTCCACCATTACTTTAGAAAAGTGCAAAATTCAGGTAAGTTTTGGAGTATAGTTTCTGTATGTGTACCTTGTTAGAGTTGTGATGTTTTTGTTTACGAAGCTTATTAGGAAGTCAGAGCTGCCCCCAAGTGGTGTATTTAGTATGGCGTTGTAACACGGTGTTTGGTCCAAGAAGGAGAGGAGAGAGCAGCTTACATTTTCATAACTTTAAAGAAAGACTTATCTTTTAGGATCACTCCGTCCCTAAGATGTAGTAGTCAATGCATAGGTAGATTGGTATAGTATAAAGGAAAATAGAAGAGAAATGAAATGCTGTTTTTTCCATGGTACTTGAAATGTTATGAAAACATTAACTTGTAGGACATCTACTTTTCACTTTTACTTTCCGTCCTCCTTTTGTTCTAGCCAAATATAGTGTAAGATTCAAGTTAAGCAGACTCAACTTAGAACTACTGGTATGTGTCATGGTTCTTTCCTAGTTTATCAGTTGGAAAATACTGGAAATGCTTATCTTCATCTATCGCTGAAGATCTGTCTTTATCTGCACATATTAGTTTCCTTCTTCTTTTTTTCAAATACAAAAGTTGAATTGGTATATTATGTAAATCAAGTGTTTACGAATGTTTAGTCGCTAATTAAAATGTGTTGTTTTAGTTGCATCCATCCTATTTATAAAAGGTTTAGTTGATTTTGAATTGAGGGCATAACTTAATGAGCTTATCTTTATCTTTTGCATCATTGAGTAGGTTGCGATTGATAGTTATTGAGTATAATTTCCCTTTTTTCTTATTAAGTTGTGCAACAAAAAGATATAAAACATCACTGGTACTTTTTGTTCTATATTTTTATTTAGCCTTTACGACCACTTGTGATTCCTGATTTGTATTGAAGATCTTTGTTTCATTGTTGGTATACTTGTAGGGCGCAGTTACACTTTATGGAGTGCATTTGGTTTGTCGGCTTTGCTTGGATCTATTAAGCTTTCTCCTCGCATTGCATATTCTTCTGATGGTGAGAAGTTTATGGTTATGATAATTTGAACTAAACATTCTATAAATGTACCAGCTCTCTTTTCTAAATGCAGCCTGTTATTCATGCCTAGGAAAGTGTGGTCTAATTAATTTTATGTGAATATTTACTCTTCTCTAATGACATTCTAGGTCTTGATGGTCTATTGGATGACCATCATTTGGGCATGTTCGGTGATTCAGATACTGAAGAAGATCGTCGATCTCTCTTAATGACTTTAAGGAAGCTGTTGGTTCCTCTCTTGTTTGTGATTACTGTGTTGATGAACTGGGGTCATCCAATAATTATTGCAACTAAAGTCACTATTATTCTTCTTACGACAAAGCCAAGCCCTTTATCAGTTTATGTCCTTGTCGAACAGGTAAGGGACCATTCTTTCTATACATTATGTCCAAGTCCTTCGTCTGCGCTAGAGCAGTGGCAGAATAGCTGGATTCATCGTCATTTTGTGGTGGATTAATTAACATGTTTCCTTTTATATATCTTCTCTGTCTATTCCATAAAAATTGTGAATGGAGTTTGTATTTTAGCGTGCATATAGCATCATCTCAATCAAGAGGTAGATATCTGGCATGTTTTGCTCACACTTGATGTGAAATATTTCAGTTGCGACATCAAGCAGTTCGCCAACAACCATTCATCTATAAGTTCAAGGTTAGTTTCATGATTTAGCTCCTCGGTGTTGTGTGAGGATGGATGTTGCTGGCATTTTATTTCAAGTTCAAGGAGTCAAAATAGCCATATTAATTGCATTCATGCAGTTGGATACTATACCACATCGTGAAATAGGATGTGGCACCTTTCAGTTAGAAAACGTATGCTCATTTTCTTAAGGTGACTTACTGATACTTGTAGCTGCCCTCTTAAACTTTTTCCTGCAGTCATTATATGCAAAGAAAGTTGAAGTTGCAGATTATCTGCTTCTCTCTCTGGCTAAGGTCGAACTAAAAGATCAGGAGTTTACTCTTGTTGGAATTCTGGGGAGTTGGTGGCTTTTGCCCCTGTCTTCATGGCCAGAGGCGTCATCTATGCTTAAGAGCAAAATTTTGAAGAATTTAAGCTAAGGTCAGCTGCTAATTAGATCAGATCGAGTTAAATTTATCTTTGTTGTAGGTAATTATATTTTATCTGTAGATCCGATCAAAAACATGGAAGGCAATCTATGTTCATACTTGGAGTGCACCAGAATTAGATGATTTGCTTTTAAATTATACTTCACTTGTATCTTCAGAACTAGTTCATTTGGGTCCAAAAATAGTTATAACCAATTGATAATGATTGTAGAATATCCCTCTAATAAAGTAGTCTTATTATCTTCAATATTCATGAGCCACAGAACATTCCAGCACTCAACTATGAACCGTATTCAGTTAACTCTTCTCTCAATTCCTTACACACCAGTCAGTCACTAAATGTATGTATGTATGGATGTATGTATATTTGTACACAAACAGTTAAAACGCGATTGCTTCCCTCTTCCTGAGCCGAGGGTCTATTGGAAACAGCCTCTCTACCTGCATTAGGTAGGGGTAAGGTCTGCGCACAGACTAACCTCCTCAGACCCCACATGTTGGGATCAAACTGGGTTTGTTGTTGTTGTTGTTGTTGTAAACAGTTAAAAGGCGGAACCATTCCCAACTTTATTGTGTAGCCAAATAGAAAATATCTTCATGAGTGTCGTTATATTTTGTTCTACTTAGATGGAAAGATGTTTTGACATAGCATAAGTGTTCATTCAGATTTCTATTGTTCTGGATTCATCTATATGTGTTGTAATGCAAAGCGAAAATCTTATATATTTGCTACTTTCTAATGTTCATAAATTGTGCACTTTCACTTCTCGCTTTTCGCTTTATGTCTCATGGAACTAGATCCAAATCCCAGTATGAAACTTAAACAATGAATTGTTTCATGTTTACTTTTAATTAAATAATGTATCTCAATCAAATTTGAAAAATACAGATGAGTAAAATAAGTCTTGACTTGCGAAAATAAAAGAACAAAAGATTGAGGTATTTATACAAAAAAAAAAAAAAAAAAAAAAAAACTAATCTATGTGATACTCATATTGAATGAAATTATATTTTCAGATAAGGATCACGAATATGTGTAGACTAACTTAAACAAACAATTATACAAAATTTCAAATTTTCAATGAAAACAAATTAATCTGTACATCGATTAAATTTGATTTTTCTTATTCAAAGTTTTTACCCTTAAAACGGATAACAATTAAATTTATACGCGGTTTTAAGGATATATAGATTGATTCAACACAAGTAATCAAAAATACTGGATACACGAGTTAAAGACAATATGAATAATCAAACCAATTGTGATATTACGGTCTGGCTCGAACTTAGGTTGAATAGTAGTTTGCCCTCGATCGAACCCTTGGTTCGAAACCAATTGTGAATGAAGAACAAAATAATAAAGTAAGAACTTTTCAATAGCTAGAAACATAAAAATGAGATTTGTATTGCCTTGGTATGCGTGTTACAACGTGTCTTATCAAAGAAAACTTTCCCATGTGTCTTATCAAAGAAAACATTTCCTTTATATAGTAGAAGAGTTTCATCCTTAGTACAGGTCTAAAAAGGGTAAAAATCTCTCTTTCTTACTAATTACTGATCTGTAACTGATATTAGACGAGATTTACATTGTGATATCCGGTTAGGTACGGTTATCACGGTCATCTGTTAGTCGTGCGTAACCGTTTGCCATATCTCCCCGAGGTCCTAGAGCTCGTTTCGGGTCCAAGGAGCGTTGTTTTATTACGCTCGATGATGAACCCATTTTTATCTTCCGTGGGTCTCGATACGAAAGGTTCCCTGCCTCGATTTTAATCTTGTGTGTCTGTGCCCCTGAAAATCGATGTATCTATTGCTCCTATTTTACTCGTATACACAAAGAATATACATAATAATTTCTTAAGTCATTGTGATACGATATTTCTCACCCCTAGACCCTAGACCCTAGTCCTCCTTATTCACTCAAAAAAAATCTTGTCCGGTCCAAAAGCAGAAAGAAAGAAGAAGCAAATCCGTACTGACGTGTCATGAAACCCGTTCATTTCGTGTTGGCAAGATACAATCATCACTATATACCAGAAAATTCCGAAGTGTAACTCACTAATAAATACGAGCAATTGCGATCATGCACTAATCTTTCAAAAGATTCTTTAATTAATTCTCAGCGGACTAAATTAAATAGCGTATGACACGTGGCACGAAGTCTTCCCCTAGACAAGAATACTACCTAGTTTTTACACCTCTTCCAATTCCATCTGCTCCCTTCTCGCTGGTTTTTGTTCGTCACCGATTCTCCGGGGTATGTTTCTTTCTGAATCCTTTTATTTTTTGTTTTAGCATGGTTTTCTCTTTAATTCTTATATTTTCCCGGTTTGTATAATCCGGGTATTTTATCTAGAGACGAATCCTACAGGGAATTAACGTATCAAATGTCGTCTATAGATTACTAGTTCTCAATAGTCAACTTTCTCAAACGTTGTATATATCACTTTGTGTTGTTTCTACTATTACAGCTGAACAGAAATAATAAACTTAAGATTAACTAACAATAAGATGTAATAATTGGATTAAAGGTCTAAGGTTATAGTTTTCCCCGTTGGTTAACTTCCTTCTTGTATACTTCCTGTAGTTTTGATTTAGTTGTCTCTATCAATCATGAACACTCAAGTTATCATAAATCTCTCTCAAGTAATTATGATAATTTGCTAGACGCACTCTCTCAAGTTACGCTAGCTAGATTGCATTACAATTCAATTTAGATTGCACCCGAGGTATCGTTATCTCTAATCCAACCTCTAAACCCTCGGTTATGACTCTCGCCTATACTCCGGGAGTGGTGTTGTTCAAACAACTACCTAAATATGCACTCTTTCTCAAGTAGATACATAATAAATAGGCACAGCTAATTGAGGTCCCTTCAATCAACTACAACAAGAACGTAGTTTAACAAATAGAGATTAACAACCAATCAAAACTATATTAATATCACAATAAAGTCATCCTCCAACGGGTTCCACCAAAACCTTAGATTAGAAAAGTTAGCTACTCATAATAATGATAAAAACTGCAAAAAAATTCATAAACAATGATAAAAATAACAAGATAAGAAGATATGGATTGATGCCCAATTTCCCTTCTTGCCTCTTTAGGTCGAATTTGTGTCCAAAATATGTCCAATCTCTCAAAAATAACGTTCTCCAATGTATATATACTAAGTAGGGTCGGGCCCAAACAATTATACTTTCTCCTACGCGAAAAAGGACAAGTTTCCAGGCCGCTACTAGCGCGGCCGTGCTAATCTCGCGCTAGAGGTCGCGCTAGTGGGGTCCGCAATTGCAGTTACGATCGCGTTTTTTACCCTGATCCGTTTGGAATTTGGAAAATCATAAAACATGAAAGTTGTAGCCCTTTGAGTTATCTTTCCAACCATATATTATGTAGCCTAAATGGAGTTCGGATAAAAATGTTATGTCTATTTTACTAGACAGTGTACAATATGTCTCCTCGAGTCTTTGTTTGTTCTCAACTATCAAATTTGACCCCTGAACACGATCCAGGCTTAATTACTTGAGCTTTTACTCAGACTTCAAAGCTCCAAATCACTTAAATTCATTTCATAACATCTATATATAGTTCGGAATAACTCCTACGAGGCATAAAACACACAATTAGTGCAAAACACTAGCGATTAAAGCTCAAACTCAATTAAAGTACAGTAAACTAGAGTGTAATAAGTGACTAAAATACGTAATTATAGTCTATCATCAACACCCCACACTTAAATCATTGCTCTCCCTCGAGCAATCAAACTAGACTTTATATAGACACGACCTTTTTAAGCAATTCTCCTAACTCATCATATCAAGAATAATTAAAATAGACTAAGCACTAAGGCGTAACATCTTCACCTTAAGATTTGACTCACAAGTACCACGCATTATTCACAGTTCACCCACTTACTCTAACATAGAGGTCACTGGCATTACTTTTCCTTCATGAATCAAGTGCCCTCACACAACAAAAGAGAGTAGTTCCACACAATAAAATTTAAAAACACATAGGAAGTTAAGATAGAAAGAATTCACTCACTCTCAGAAATAACATTCATGTGCCACAAAAGATGCACCATAGGCTTGCCCGTAATGTACTACTCTACTAATCGAGTTCATTCAGTCTAGTATCAAGTAGGACTTTATTTGAATCAGAGTCGAATCCCACAGGGAATTAACGTATCAAATGTCGTCTTTAGATTACTAGATTCTCAATAGTCAACTTTATCAAACGTTGTGTATGTCACTTTGTGTTGTTTCTACTATTACAGCTGAACAGAAATAATAAACTTAAGATTAACTAACA
>ML336926.1:0-12249 GCA_005239505.1 Nicotiana paniculata | reverse complement strand
TTGCGGTTTGGATAGGTGCCATCACAACGAGATGGATTTTGGGTCGTGAAAAAAAATAACATGTTTGTATCGCACTTCAGCAATGAGCATTGGATCATCTTCGCCCATGCCCAATTTATTCAACTTGGTGTTTGCCATTCCTATCCCTAAGATTTCATACAAAAAAATTGGGAAATTTTTTTTAAAACCCTTAACAGAAACTCGAGATCAAAAGGAGGAATTTACACAAAAAATTACTTGCCTCTTCAAATCAAAGAAAAGAGGGAGACAAAAACCGGCTTCAAAAGTGTTGAAAATGGTCGGTATAATGGGGAAGAATAATGTTTTATTTTTTGAAGAAAAGCTCTTTCAAATAAGCTCTAACAACGACACGTGGCCATTTTGTATAGGCTAAAGCCTTTTTCTTTAATTTACTATGTGTTTGGGGGCGGTGTTTTCACGTACAAGTCCAACTTAGCACATAAAGTTCAAATAATTAAGGTAACAAAGAGTTTAAGGGGGTACTAGGAACCTCACAAAGAAAAAATGTGTAGTTGAAACTAGGGAAGTAATTATGCATTTTTCCAATAATAAATAAAACTAAAAATGCTTAAGAACCTGTGAAAGGAATTTTCAGAAGTCCTTACTTTAGTCTTTTGGTTTTATAACAGACCACAACCATCAATTTGACATATAAAAGGCTCCAAAAAGGTTAAAGTGCAATATAAGAAAAATAAAGCCGTCTATTAATCAAATTGACTCCTCATAGATGAAAGGAGAAGAATTGGAAGATGTGGGTTGTTATTGGGATTTTGAGTGATTTTTAGTAATTTGCTAACAGTAGAAATAAATTTAGCCGAGTAATTTCTCTCAATTCCCACCTGGCTATGTTCAGTCATAAGTCATAAGTTGGTCACCCCCAACTTATGGCTTCTTAGCTTATAAGCACTTTAGTTTGATCAAAACTTAAACTAGTTTATCCTTAATAATATTTTCTAACTTTCTTTTCATTCCATATCTGTTGTTCATCTTTTATTTTTCCAAAGGAAACTTTTTAATTTATAATATTTTGTAAACTTTTTAAGGATATTTTAGTCATTTTAATAAAAGAACAACTTATCAGCACTTTTCTACCAAACACATCAACTACTTATTATCAGTTCCAGCACGTCTATCCAAACATGTAAATGCTTATTTAAGAAATCAGTTTCATCACTTAAAAATGCTTTTCAATACTTCACGCTTATCAGCTATTTACAATCACCTAATCCAAACGGGCTCTTAGTTCTAATCCTATCAAAAATTAATCTTTCAAAAACTATTGGCGAATTAAACTATAAATTCTAACGAGTGTATTGAAATAAAGAAGATGCAACTAACTTTCACAGCAATTGAATATACTTGCTTCCAAGGGGCTTTTAATAACTTATGAATATATATATATATATATATATATATATATATATAATAAATAAAAAATAAAAAACTTTCGTCTATCACAATTTAATTTTTGGACAAAACGAATTCAGTAAAATCCTCTGTAATATACTTAGCTACGTCACCACAAAAAACAAGGATACGAATTAGGCCATATTAGTTGGGTGTGTACAGAAGAAAAATAATCTACTTATAAGGAATTAGATACTTTTAATGGTGTGAGATCTTTTAAGAAAATTAAATTGTACGAGCTTAGTCCAAAGCGGATAATATCAAAGACTCTCTCCTGGAACCAAAGAGGAAAGTAAATGTGACCACGGTATATTAAATCTACACTATCCTTATTGAGAGAAGATTAAGATAATATAAGCTTTAAGTACACTGTGAAGCTCCAATATTCAACTGAGATAGGAATAAGGATAATATAACTTAGCCTAATTTTGGATTTAAGCCCAAGGAAATAAAATTGGGAGGCTCCAAATAAAATAATAATTTAATAATTATGTAAGTGTGCCCTAAATTAAAAAATAATTTAATTTTAATAAATTAAAAATTAAAAATTAAAGATTTATAAAGTTTATGCCCTATGTCCTGGGGCTTACGTTACGCCCCGTATTAAGTAACTTCCCACGCTTTTAAAATATTGATAGGGATAGAAGAGTAGGCTGAAGTGGTTAGATTTTTTTTTTCCCATTGTCATTTAATCTGTCCTCTCGTTTCTTCGATACTCATATTTGTTATTTATGATAATTGCTTAATATGGTAATTTATTTAAAAAATTCAATCTTGCATGTGCATGTTACAATCATTATTTTCTGCCAAGTTTCATATTGATTGAAGGAATGAGTTATGATTTTCTTACATAATTTGAACAATCTTCTACTCTTAAGTTAACTTGTTAAGTTAAGTTAGTTCTGAGAGCCATAGTTTCATCACATGATATTAGTAATAGAGTACAATCTTAAGGATTGTATTGGATTTTGTATAATATAGGACTTGATTCTTAAAATATTTTTGTATAATAGAGTATAATCAGAGATAAAAATAGAGCACTAACCTAAAAATATCAATTTTCTATTAGTCATGAGTATTTATTTGTTAATATGGACTAGTTACTAATATTACACTTTATTTCTGTATTTTTGGAGCTGGCTTTGGTTTTATTACGTTGAAGAGGTTGATAATATTGGTGGAAACCCGTTTGTGGTTAGTTGATGAGGATTGTGACTGATTGAGGGGGAATATTGTCTTGTTGTGATTTATTTAAGAGACATAAAAATTTTGGATAGGTCAGAAATAGGGAAAACTCTGTCCATTTTTATGTAAATTACAGATAAGGCTTACTTGGGAGCACTGCTCCTAAGCGCCGGTCATTTCCCTAAATTGGGTCATGAAGCAGACCAAATGTAATATTCTATTTTGTATTAATTTCTTTTAAATTTAGTTCACTATCTAACATGGCTTTTGTATTACAGAAACAAAATACTATTGGAGGCGAGTCTACTCTAAAAAGAGGGAGAGGTAGACCAAGGAAAACAACTAATTTATCTGTTGTTAATGCACCTGATACTGCACCTAGTGCATCTGTTGGTGCTGAATTTCCATCAACTTCTACACTTGGAAGTTGGTTTACCTGTTTTGCTCTTTATACTGCACCTCCTGAATCTGTAGCTACTAATACTTCCATTGCTGTTGGAATTTCCTCAACAATTGAAGGCAGGAGAGAAGGAAGAGGAATGCGAACAACACATCATTCACTTGGAAGTTGTTTTCATGTTCTGCTTCTAATGCATCTAATACTGTATTCGCTACACCTAGTTCATCTACTGCTACTCGAGGAAGGGGAAGGGGTGTTGGAAGCTCAACACCATATAAAAATCCAAGACTTATGGGAATGGGTGTTTTGCAAGCTGAGAATAACTTCACAACTATTAATGTAAGTGTTGATGCAATCACTAATGCTATTATCTTAATGTGCCATAAAGTAATTAAAATATTTTTGGTATAGCTTGGGCTGCCAAGTAGCAGAACAATATCCATTTGATCATCAACAAGGATAACAAGTAATTACAATTGGACTAAAGTGGAAAGGAAAACAAGTAATTACATGAAGGCTTCAAGAGATTAGACACAAACCAAGGAATATTGATTCACAATCCCAAGAACCATGAAAATTATAGTGTTGATAGGCCGTATTATTTTTAATTCTATCTAGAATGGAGTTTTTGTTGTTATGAAGCTACTGGAAATTTTCACATGAAGCTAAAAATGTTGTTAGAATTCTGGAATATTGGTATTCGAATTTACCATTGTTTTGGTTGTTGAAAACTAATAGTTTGTTATGAGGGTTTAAAAAAAGATTTGTTATGTGTATGAAATGGTACTAAAAGTGTTATGTTGGAAACTAATGTTTTGTTTTGTTATGTTTGCATGAATGGTACTGAAAGTGTTATGTTGGAAATGATGTTCCATTACAATACCAAAATGAAGTAGACAACCAAACCACATCTAACTTATCCTATCCGAAATAAATGAAGTTGCATTTGATTTAGCCTATCCTACAATACCTAAATGATGTTCTATGATGACAACAAACAAAATGATGTTCTATTACGACAACAATCGGCTGCTATGGCATCAATTTTATTTATTTTCAGGTTGCTAACTTGGATTAAGCTTCTAACATACACAACTACATAAATCATAATACACCGAATGAATTTTTACACCAGTTCCTTCTATTTTTTCCTTCATGCTCTTCTCTTTCGAATCGACATTCTGTTTAGAATTTTCAAGTTCATCCAAATGCAACTTAAAACACTCGTAATTTTCTTCTAACTCTTTGATTTTGTTTACCAACCTTGGAAGAATAAACTTTGATCTTCCATCAACTCTTTCCTTGTCTCTCCATCTAAAAAACTTGCAATTTGTGGCCAGAAATTTGAAAAATACAATAAGGACCCATTCAACTAACTTCAATTTAACATTAATTTTCAAATTAATCGACCAAATTAGAACATGAACACATACATCATAATGAGGACAAGACCAAATCGTCTTCCGAGATCCTATTCAACCAAGAAGTTTGTATTTGCAGTAAAATATCGTGTTTGCATCGCACTTCAACATTAAGCATTGGGTCATCTTCGTCCATGCACAATTTATTCAACTTTGTGTTTGCCACTCCTAACCCTAAGATTTCATACACAGAAATTGGGATAAAATTTTAAAAACCCTCAATAGAAAAATGAGATCAAAGGGAGGAATTTACACAAAAATTTACTCGTCTCTTCAAACCAAAGAAAAGTGAAAGACAAAAGCCAGCTTAAAAGTCTTGAAAATGGCTGGTATAATAGGAAGAAGAATGCTTTGTGTTTTGAAGAAGAGCTCTTTCAAATCAGCTCTAAGAACGACGCATGGCCATTTTGTACATGCCAAAGCCTTTTTCTTCAATTTACTACGCGCTTGGGGGCGGTGCTTTCACGTATAAGTCCAGCTCAATACATAAGGTCCAAATAATTAAGGTAACAATAAGTTTAATGGGGTACTAGGCATCCCGCAGAGAAAAAGTATATGGTTGAAACTTTAGGTATAGGTTACGGAGGTAATTATCATTTTTCCAATAATAAATAAACTAGAATGCTTCAGAACCTGTGAAAGGAATTTTCAAAAGTCCATACTTTAGTCTCTTTGGTTTTATAAGGGCTTTTAAAAGTCGATACATAAATTTGCACTTTTCCCATTTGAACACTTCAACTTGATGTAATGAATATTAATAAACACATTTGACCGTTGACTATGCCTATGTGGAAGCAGCGCAACTGACATGGCTAAATGTGTGCAAATCACACTGCAAAAGCGTGTAGATAATATTGTTTTTATTAAAAAAATATGAAAACCACAGGAAAATCCCTTTCCCCTTCTAAACTCCCCTCCCTCCCACCTCCGTCGTCTTCCCCTTCTAAATTCAAAGTTAATAAGCCAAAATTCAGTGAAGAGACTACCAAACCTCTAAAGGCGAAACATGTGTATGATCAAGGGAGGTGAAGATGTTACGGATTTTGGAGAGATGCTGCTCATAATCTCGCAAATCAATAAAATTGCCTCTTTAGAAATAGAGCTTTACGTGTACGAGTCCTGCGTCGTGTTTACACAAAATTGATTTCAAAAAGCGACCTCGACCTAGAACTTCTTTGAGTTCCAGATTGTATGACGACGGCAAGTCGTGGAGGTAGTACTCCATCGTCGACGCTTGCATCGTTTTCGCCAATTTATTCCCCATTTTTACTCTTTCTTCTCCCTCCATTTTTTTTCTTTGTTTTGTTCGCCAATGAGTTTCAAGTTGCTTTCAGCTACCGTCCATTGTTTTTGGGCTTTTGGCAATGAGCTTGGAGAAGAACCAGTCAGAGTTCCGGTGAGGCTACCGTGAGAATTTTGGATGAGATGTATGAGAAATAGTGCAATTTGGCTATAATTGTCTAATTAAATCCTTAGATAACCTTGAACTATACGTGTCAATAAAATGTGACTGGATGAATGATGTGGCTATACAAAATATTAAATTAAATCCATATCAGCAGCGATTGAGCAACACGCACCATCACAAGTGTTTATTAGTAATCATATTTTCAAGTAAAGGTGTTCAAATGGGAAATCCAAGAGTTCATATATCGTCTTTACAAACGGATGCAAATTTAAGTGGCCAGAAAATCATTTCGCCGTTTTATAACTGACCACAACCTTCAATTTGACATATAAAAGGCTCCACAAAGGTTAAAGTGCGTTGTAAAGAAAATGAAGCCGTCTATTAGTCCTTCAACCTAAACACCAAAATTAGTTAGTCATATTAATCAAATTGACTCCTCATATATGAAAGGAGAAGAATAAGCGTCTTAAATAAAAAATGTTTGGAAGATGTGGGTTATTGGGGTTTTTAGTGATTTTTAGTAATTTGCTAACAGTAGAAATAAATTTAGCCGGATAATTTCTCTCAATTCCCACCTGGCTATGTACAAGTCAGCGTGCTTTGCCTTACTCATTCTTCTCTAAGAGTGTGTTTCGCTAAGCTTATAAGCTGGTCAAACTGGCTTATAAGGACCTTTTGGCTTATTTATGTGTTTGGAAAACATCCAAAGTGTTTATACGTCATGTGATTATAAGCTAAAATTAGCCATAAGTCATACGTTGGTCACCCCCAACTTGAGACTTTTTAGTTTATAAGCACTTTAGTTTGATCAAGACTTAAGTTAGTTTATCCTTAATAATATTTTCTAATTCACAAAATTTTATTCCCAATATAAATTTTCTAACTTTCTTTTCATTCCATATTCGTTGTTCATCTCTTTTTTTTTTTTTTACAAAGAAACTTTTTAATTTATAATATTTTGTAAACTTTTTAAGGATATTTTAGTCATTTTAATAAAAGAACAACTTATCAGCACTTTTCTACCAAACACATCAACTACTTATTATCAGTTCCAGCACGTCTATCCAAACATGTAAATGCTTATTTAAGAAATCAGCTTCATCATTTAAAAATACTTTTCAGTACTTCACGCTTACCAGCTATTTACAATCAACTAATTCAAACGGGCTCTTAGTTCTAACCTTATCAAAAATTAATCTTTCAAAATCTATTGGCGAATTAAACCAGAAATTCTAACGAGTGTATTGAAACAAAGAAGATGCAAATAACTTTCACAGCAAGTGAATATACTTGCTTCCAAGGGGCTTTTAATATCTTATGAATATATATTTAACAAAAAAATAAAATAAAAACTTTCGTCTATCACAATTTAATTTTTGGACGAAAAGAATTCAGTAAAATCCTGTGTAATATACTTAGCTACGTCACCGCAAAGAAACATGGATACGAATTAGGTCATATTAGTTGGGTGTGTACAGAAGAAAAATAATGTACTTATAAGGAATTTGATACTTTTAATGGTGTGAGATCTTTTAAGAAAATTAAATTGTACGAGCTTAATCCAAAGCAGATAATATCGAACACTCTCTCCTGGAACCAAAGAGGAAAGTAAATGTGACCATGGTATATTAAATCTACACTATCCTTATTGAGAGAAGATTAAGATAATATAAGATTTAAGTACACTGTGAGGCTCCAATATTCAACTGAGATAGGAATAAGGATAATATAACTTAGCCTAATTTTGGATTAAAGCCCAAGGAAATAAAATTGTGAGGCTTCAAATAAAATAATAATTTAATAATTATGTAAGTGTACCCTAAATGGAAATATGAAAACACCCCAACTTGTTGTGCCGACAAATTATCATAATTGAGCCTACCCAAAATGAAAGTACTTCGGTCACTTTCGAAATGAAACACCGATCTTCTTTCCAAAGCTTTCCTTACAGGAGTATCTGTGCTTTTCCTCTGTATATGTCCGGATCATCTGAGTCTCGTTTTCCGCATCTTATTATCAATGAAAGCCACGCGCATCTTCTTCCGAATATTATCATTCCTAATTTTATTCATCCTAATGTACTCGCACATCCACCTCATCATCCTCTTGCCGATATGATATTAGTATTTAAAATTGATGGGACTCATTGTGACATCGAAATATTACTCGGTCTACTCTTGAGAAGTAATGATAATGAAATGATTTAATGTACTTTCTATTTTGCGTCATCATATTATTTTAATAATTTATAATTAAAAATTTAAAGATTTATAAAGTTTATGCCCTATGTCTTGGGCATTACGTTACGCCCCGTGTTAAGTAACATCCTGCCTCACACGCTTTTAAAATATCGGTAGGGATAGAAGAGTAGGCTGAAGTGGTTAGATTTTTTTTTCCATTGTCATTTAATTTGTCTCTATCTATACTTCTTTACTTATCTGCCCTCTCGTTTCTTCGATACTCATATTTGTTATTTATGATAATTGCTTAATATGGTAATTTATTTAGAAAATTCAATCTTTCATCTACATGTTACAATCTTTATTTTCTGCAAAGTTTCATATTGGTTGAAGGAATGAGTTATGTTTTTCTAACATAGTTTGAACAATCTTCTACTCTTAAGTTAACTTGTTAAGTTGAGTTAGTTTTGAAAGCCATAGTTTCATCACATGATATTAGTAATAGAGTATAATCTTATGGATTGTATTTGATTTTGTATAATATAGGAAAAACACAGGAACAACATGGTCCCTTCTACGCCACAAGCAATTACGTACCCAACTAGCAAAGAATTTCCATTTGATCTCATTTAGAAACAAACTCACTACACGCCACAAGAAAATATGCACCCTTAACCGCGGTAGAAATCACCAGGAACTATCCGAAATTCCATTTGCACAACACCAAACCATTAGGACTGAACTCTTCTAACACAACCAAACTACGCAGACCACCAAAACTCCAAGAGCATTGCTAGGAAACATCTGAAAAACCCGACACCTGACGAGCACCCAAAGAACTAATTGTATCCCTTACCATGCCGATCCGACCTACCACCAGGTCGCCCCATTTGCCCAAGTTTCTTCTGACTTACCTTCAAATTGATACTTCTTCCTGCCGTAATACCACAAATTTGCAACCCAGACTCACCACACGCGACCCAAGCATATAACCATACCGCCCAAGGCTCATAAGCCGCCGAATACTCTCTCCCAATTATCCCCCAAAGTACCACATTCAAATTACTTACCCTGAAGGGACTTCCTGCGAATCTAAAGCCATTACCTTCACCTTCCTGATACTGATATGTAGAATACCACAAGTCTTGACATCCTCTAACATAAATCTCAATCACATTGACCAATAGACAGAATCGACCTGACCCGTTTGCACACTAACATATTAGGAAAGTAATCCACTCACTTGAAATCACAAGAAAATCCATACGCTGCACACACTACACCTTTTTACAATTTCCACTAAATCATTCAATAAAACCCAAATTTCCCAACAAAGCACACTACAACTTATATCGAAGAAATTTCCCTTACTCGTGAAATTCCCAGACCCCATTCCTGCAGGTCATAGCTGATTTACCAATATACCTCGAACTGAAACCAATACCATACATAATGATGTAATCAACTTATCAATAATGAACTCCCCCACTTGGTTCAAAGCCAAGGATCAAGACAACCAAGAATATGCCCACACATTATCACTACCACCATGTTGTGGTGGGATTCAACTAAATCCTTCATAAGCTTATATAACCCAAACCATCTAACACTCAAGTCAATTGCCAATCTCGCATCCACCATTGCAATAGTCACGCCAACTTACAAGCGATCTAAACTTCAATTACAACATATCTTTTACTAGTAGAAGAGAACTTATTATGGAACTACATTGGGACCACACGCCATGGGACAACCCGCAGGAGATACCCCTGCTCGCTTAACCTCAATTGTTATCTCTCCATACCCTTCTGAAGACCAGAACTAACTCGCAATCACTACATCTTCCTGTATCTGAACACAACAACGCCTACCCTCGAGGCATCACAATACACGGTAAAACCTGAAGCCGATGGCATAACTAACATTGGAGCGGCGGTCACAGAAATCTCCAGCTTCTGAAAGCTCTACCCACACATGACTGACCAAATAGATACCCTCATTGGACACCACCTGTCCCAAGAATGCTACTGAACTTAGCCAAACTTCATATTCGGAGAATTGGCATATAGCCTTTCCTCCCTGAATCCTTATAATTCCATCCTCAAATACTGAGTATGCTACACCCGGCTACGCGAATATGCCAGGACACCATCACATAGGCATCTAGTCACCAATTCTCATCAATAAGAACACGAACGGACATACAAGTCCCCAATTACATGTGCTCACACAACGAAAATCTCGGCAATCAAGCCACAGAATAAATCTAACCTCAAGTCTTCCAAAGTGGCCCATTACCAACATGCCAAAAATCATATCTCATCCATGGAAGCCACAAGCCGTCGATGCACAACAGATACCAAGCGCCCTCGTGCGCGTTCGAATACATGGAAGGAATTCAAGAGTTAGCGCTCTTAGCTGAATACAATGGATTCGCACGATAAGAATTTTAAAAATGTGAGATTTTCCTAGGGGTTCCGCAGCCTCTCGAAGATAATTAAAGACGTCTTCGTATCGATCTGCAAGGCTCTACTAAACCTGCTCATGACCGGTGAGTCCTATGTAACCTAGCGCTCTGATACCAATCTGTCACGACCCCAAATCCAGGCCAGTTGTGATGGCGCCTATCATGGAACTAGGCTAGCCAAAACTTCACACAAATCATAATGAACTTCCCTTTTACCTCCTACTATACCGATTACCCACAAAGTTTCCTTTAAACATTTGAAAAACAATCAAAACTATACTGAATAATAAATACAACCTCTGAGAACCCGGAGTCACTGGTCATGAGCATCTACATAAATATACAACTCAATGAAAATAAGCTCTATAATATTAAACAAGAGAGGGAGCAGGACTGCGGACGCATGTAGCCACCTTGCAAACCTCCGAGGATCTCTGGAATAGATATATAGTTCACCCTGCCCTAACACCTGAATCTGCACACAAGGTGCAGGGAGTAATGTCAGTACGCCAACTCAGTAGTAATGAAAATAAATCAGGTCTGAGCAGCAAGAAACACATAAAATCAATGTTATCAATTCACAATATACACGGCCTTACATTCCAGTAGGTATAACATAGATATACGTAATCATCATGTCATAAAAATCAACTTCATAAAAAGTCCTTTAAAGAATGCACATTTTTAACAAGTTTAAAACAAAGGATTTGGTATGAAAATGAATGCAGAGAAATCATAGTAGCCCCTCGGGCAAAAACATGTTTCATAATCATCCCCTCGGGCATGCCTCACAATGCCTAAGCACCTCACAATCACTCAGCACCTCACAGTCACTCGTGCCTCCCAATCACTCATCACTCGCACTCGGTGCGCTCACTGGGGGTGTGTACAGACTCCGGAGGGGCTCCTTCAGCCCAAGCGTTAATATCACTCAACCCCTCACCATCACTCTTGGCCTTCGGCCACACTCGGTGGAACCACTCGAAAAGCCCCTCGGGCGAAGTAGTAGAACGGGGTACTCGACCCGAAAACATCATTTTAATGCTCATGTAGTGTAAATCAGGCTGAGTTTCAGATAAAACATTATGCACAATGATGCTGAGTAAAATCATCAACAGGTAGTGAGGAAAATAGCAGTAAAACGCCCTCAAAGGGTCTAAACAGATCGGCACGAGGCCCCAAACACGGCTTATAGCCCAAATATTTCACAAACCTTTAGAACATAATTTAACATAAGGTTTTGAGTAAATATGCAATTCATTAGTCACCGCGGAGACGACTTAGTCCAATCCAAAAATCAGTATGCGCCACATATTCGTCATCCGATATGTGCGTCATTCCAAATTCAGTGAGAAAATAGTGCAGTCCGGGGTACCATATCCTCATGACAAGATTTATAACCATTACTTACCTCTACTGGGCCACAACACTAGTCCACTATGCTTTTGCCCCTCAAATTAGCTCCCAATTGTTCCGAATCTAGCCAAAACCAGTTAACATTATCAATATATACTCTAGGAACANGTCTGCGCACCAGAAATCCGAGTAAGGAATTCTGTTAACCCGGGAGAAGGTGTTAGGCATTCCCGAGTTCCGTGGTTCTAGCACGGTCGCTTAACTATTAATATTTGGCCTAAATTATCTGATTATTTACATATTTTTAAACCTATTGTGATTTTACTTTTTATCCGCTTTTGAATATACATGGAATTATTTTAATACAAGTCACAATTGACGTGCACTTGTTATTTTTGGACACG
>MDKI01265588.1:0-31732 GCA_005239505.1 Nicotiana paniculata | reverse complement strand
ACCCCGGATTATATTTGCAACGCCTGTTTAGTCTTTTATTAGACATAGTTGAGCGTGATCAGCAGCTACTTGGGAGTCCGAGTCGGACATGCGGAGTAGATATCCCCACTTATTCACCAGTTCAGGTACTCTTCTGTGTCCGCTCGAGGACGAACATTTTTTTTAGAGGTGGATATTGTGATGACCCAAGAGGTCATCTTATGTTTTAGAACTCAATTTTGCGTTCTGTAGCCTTAAAGACCTAATTTTTACCCACCTCGATTTGGGTGCACAGTCCGGGTGTGTTTACGGAAAGCTTTTATGTTGAAAATTGATGAAATAATAATTTTTGGCCTTAAAAGTTGATTTTAGTTGACTTCGATCAATGTTTTGAGTAAAGAGACCCGGACCTGTGTTTTAACGATCCCGGTGGGTCCGTAGTGAAATATAGGACTGGGCGTATGCCTGGAATCGAATTCCGAGGTCCTTAGCTCGGGATATGAATTTTTTTGTTGAAAATTGAAAGAGTGAAAATTTAATGATTTTAAGAAACTGCTTAATGTTTGATTTTGTTGGTATCGAGTCCGTATTTTGGTTCTGGAGCCCGGTACAAGTCTGTTATGATATTTATACCTTATCTATAAAATTTGGTGAGAAACGGACGTCCGGTTGTGAAAATAGGAATTTCAAAGTGTTCTTGGGAATTTCATGTGATCTGGTGCTAAATTCGTAGTTCTAGGTGTTATTTTGGCAATTTGATCGCAAAAGCAAGTTCGTATGATGTTTTTAGACTTGTGTGCATGTTTGGTTTGGAGCTACGGAGTGATTTGAAACATAGGAAAATTTCTGGTGTGCTTCAGGTCTGTAGGTCTCGCAATTGCGAGGTTTGGCTCGCAAATGCGAGCGTCGCATTTGCGAGCATGGGCTAGGACTGGGTAGTCTCGCATTTGCGAGGTTAGGGTCGGATTTGCGAAAGTTTGATGTTCGCAATTGCGAACAAATTACTCGCATTTGCGAAGGCTGCAGAAATGCCACAGGTTCGCATTTGCGATACTTGTCTCGCATTTGCAACCAGAGCTTTGCAAGGGAAGCTCTGGTCGCAAATGCGACATCTACAGCTGGTAAATCTTGACTTAGATGGGATTTGTCTCATTTTTCAAAACTTCCAAACACAAGAAACCCTCTAGGCGATTATTCAAAGACTACTTCTTCCCCAAATCATAGGTCACTGATTCTTAACTCGTTTCTTTCAATCTTTCACTTCATTTTACAAGATTTAAACCTAAAATCTAGGAATTTCATGGTAGAAATTTGGGGCTTGGGTAGAATTAGGGATTTTTGGAAAATTAGAAATTAGACCTCAATTTGGGGTCGGATTTCAAAACTAGTTACATATTCGGGCTCGGGGGTGAATGGGTTTTGGTCCGAACCTCGAGTTTTGACCAAGTGGGCCCGGGGTCGATTTTTGACTTTTTGGGGAAAAGTTTGGGAAACCTATAATTATTTATTGGAATTGCTTTCTTTAGCAATAATTAATGTTATTAAGTTAATTATGACTAGAACAAGTGGTTTGGAGGTGGAATGTGATGACCCTTTGGGTCATCTTATAAATTAAGACTCAATTCCAGGGTCATTAGCCTTAAAAATATAAATTTTATTTTCCTCGATTTACGTGCACAATCCGGGAGTTAAACCAGAAAGCTTTTATGTGAAAATATGAGAAATAGTAATTTTTGAAATTTAAAATTTGGTTTTAGTTGACTTTGTTTAACATTTTTAGTAAACGAACCCGGATCGTTGTTCCGACGATCCCGGGAGGTCTGGAATAAATATGGGACTTGGGCGTTTCCCATGAACTGAATTCTGAGCTCCCTAGCCTTAGAAATTAACTTTTGAAAGAAATTATTTTGCTGGATTTTTAATGATGTAAAGAAATGAATTAATATTTGAAATCATTGGTATCGGGCGCGTATTTTGGTTTCGAGGCTCGATACAGGTTTGTTATGATGTTTACATCCTATCTGTGAAATTTGGAAAGAATCAGAGTTGAGTTGACGTGAAAGTTGAGAGATCTTGAAACAAGTGATGAGTTTTGAGGTTAAATCCATAGTTTTAAATGTTATTTTCATGATTTGATCGCACGAGCAAGTCTGTTTAATGTTTATAGACTTGCGTGCATATTTTGTTTAGAGCCCCGAGGGCTCGAGTGAGTTTCGGGTAGGCTTCAAGATATTTTGAACTTGTAAAAATCTGGTGTCATAGCTGTGTTGGTGTGCCCGCACCTGCGAGCCTTGAGCCACAGGTGCGACCCAGGCCCAGCTTCCCCTTTTTTGCAGATGCGGACTTCATACACAGAAGCAGTCAATTGTCCGCAGGTGCAGCCCCAGTGCCCAGCTCCTTTTCCGCAGAAGCGCAAGAACTCCCGCACATGCGCTAGGTGCGAGGGTCAGGCAGTGAGTCATATTAATTAGAACTCCAACCTTTTTTTCTTATTTTTGACAAGGGTAGAATACCTAGGACGATTTTCTCAAGGCTTTTTCTTCCAAAATCATAGGTAAGTGTTCATTAACTCTTTTATTTCAATTACCCAATGATTTTCATCACTTTTCAATCCAAAATCAAGAATTTTCACTATAGAAATTGAGGGTTTGGGTAGAATTAGGGATTTTGTAAAAATGGGATTTTGACCTCGAATTGAGGTCGGATTTCAAAACTAATTGCATATTCGGGCTCGGGGATGAATGGGTAAACGTTATTTGGTCCGAATCCCAAGTTTGGACCAAGCGGACCCGGGGTCAGGTTTTAACGTTTTTTGAGAAAACTTAGGAGAATAATCATTTTTCAGTAAAGCTAGTTCCTTTATCATAAATTAATGATATTAAACTAATTATGATTATATTCGCGCGGGTTAGAGGAAAATTCGAAAGGAAAAGCGGTAATTGAGCAGTTAGTGGCCTGCGAAATTGAGGTAAGTGCTTGGTTTAACGTTGACTTGGGAATAGGATTCCCCACTTAAATGCTTTGTGAATGTACATGTGTGTGGTGTATAGGTGAGGTGAGGAGTACCTATGCACCACCAAAATTATTGTTGAACATGTCCCCTTCCCTTGTTTCCAATTATTTGCTTCTGATCATTGAGGTTTATATGTCTATTTTGATTCGTAAATTTATTGTTAAGTATTGTTTAAAGTTTTTTAGAAGTATCGGTTGTTCTTGGATTTTGTTATATTACATAAGGATTGAGTTAGATGTCAGTGTTACGATATGTGTATAAATTCCGGTTGGCTTCGTTGTGAAATGATAATTGATGAAGTTATGAGTTTTACAGCTTCTAATTACAATTGTTGATATAAAAATGTTGTGAAAGGCTTGTCCTGAATTGTGAAAATTTTTATAAATAAACTGATATGACATGTCTGGTGGGAGCGGGTTGCACGCCGCAACAAGGAGTGATAAGGGTGGACAGGTGGGATCGGGTTGCACGCCGCGATAGGAGAAATAAGGGTGATATATATAGGGAGGAGCAATAAGGGTGGATAGATGGGAGCGGGTTGCGCGCCGCAACAAGGAGCGATAAGGTTGAATATTTATGTTTTACTGATTTTCAAAATAAGGATTTGGAAAACTCCAGTATTATTAAAAAGGTTTTCATACTCTGATTTTTATCCGAGTTGTTTCTATTTACTATTGCAAGTTACTGGTTATTGAGTTTATTATTATTGTTTCTTTTCTTGCTTTATTATATATATTGTTCACATGTTATATTGTTAATGCCCCGCCGTAACCTCTTCACTACTTCATCAAGGTTAGGTTCGGCACTTGCTCAGTACATTGGGTCGGTTGTACTGATACTACACTCTGCACTCTTTTGTACAGATCTAGGTACCGGCCAGAGTTAGGAGATCTTAGTAGCTGCGCAGTTTCATTCAAAGACACGAGGTAGATCTGCTGGCGTCCGCAGATTCCTAGAGTCTTCTCTTTACATTATTGACGCTGTTTTATTTCATTCGAAACAGACATATATACTTCTTTCATCCATTATTTGTAGTACTCTTAGTAGTTCGTGAATTGTGACACCAGACCCTGAGTTAGCTTTATAGTTATAATTTTTAGTTCGTGATTCGGCTTAATTATTTATCTTTGTTAGATTCGTATTTACTTTTAAATTGTTCTATCATGTGTAAGTGAACTTTAAAGGGAAAAGGGTTGATAAATTTCTAACATCGTCTTGCCTAGCAAGTATTGTGTTAGGCGCCATTACGATCCCGTGGGTTGGGAATTTGGGTGGTGATAATTTGGTATCAGAGCACTAGGTTGTGTAGGTCTCAACATTCACGAACAAGCTTGATAGCGTCTGAGGGATCGGTACGGAGACGTCTGTACTCATCTCACAAAGGCTATGAAGTTAGGAACAAACTCAGTTTTTATTTCTACTCTGTCGTGCGATTCTTGGTATCTCAAATACTGATTGAACTCTTCTACTCTCTCGCAGATGGCGAGAACACGTGCTTATTCTTCCGCTAACCAACTATATGGTCTTCAGCAGTAGCAGTTCTTATTAGGGGCAGAGGTCGAGGCCGCGTCAGAGGACGAGGCAGGGGAAGGACTCAGCCCGTTGCTCATACTGCAGCCCCAGTTGTGGAGCCCCAAATTGAGATTGATGGGGGGGATCCAGCCCAGACCTTTCCAGTTGGACCATCTCAGGTTCCAGAGGGGTTTATTGCTACCCCGGTACTTCAAGATGCTTTGGTCCGATTAGTGGGCCTTATGGAGAGTGTAGCCTAGACTGGCGCACTCCCTGCTGCAGCAGCCGCATCTCAGGCTGGAGGAGGGGTCCAAACTCCTGTTACCCACACTCCTGATCAGACTACTCCTCAGGTTCAGACCCCAGCAGCCAATCCAGTTGGGCTAATTCAGCCAGTTGCTCCAGCACCGCCCGTTGATGGGGCAACTATGTTCACCGATGCTTTGTGGAGATTGGATAGGTTCATCAAGATTTTCCCTGTTCACTTCAGTGGTGCTACTTCAGAAGATCCGTAGGAATATTTGGACAGTTGTCATGAGGTTCTTCATAATATGGGTATTTTGGAGGCCAATGGGGTCGACTTCGCTGCGTTTCAGATGACTGGTTCCGCCAAGAAATGGTGGAGGGATTATTTTTTTACTAGACTAGTGGGGTGGCTTGCTCTGACTTGGGATCAGTTTTCTCACCTCTTTTTGGAGAAATATTTTCCTATCACTACCAGAGAAGAGAAACGTCCTCAGTTTTAGCGTCTTCAGCAGGGTGGCATGACAGTTACCCAGTATGAGAATCATTTTGTGGATTTGGCTCGTCATGCTATTATTTTGTTGCCTACTGAGAGAGAGGGTTAGGAGATTTATTAAGGGTCTTGCCCATCCCATCAGGTTGCATATGGTTAAGGAGACAGGGTCTGAGATTTCATTTCAGGATGCGGTCAATGTGGCCAGGAGATTTGAGTATGGATACATTCGGATATCTTGTACGAAATTTTTAGGTAATTAGCCTCAGTACCAGAATTCTCGTGCTATATTTCCGGCACGAGCTGCAGTACCACCTGCCTAGCCAGCAAGGGGTAAGGGTCAGGTAATTAGAGGTAGAGGTCAGAATGTTAGAGGTGGTGGCCAGCCCGTTAGAGGTAGGGGACCACCTATCAGGGGTCTTCCCAGTGACGCAGTTCAGGGTGGTGGGGCCCAGACCCGATTATATGCATTTCCAGCCAGACCCGAGGTGGAGTCCTCCGATGCTATTACCACAGGTACCATTTCAGTTTATAATAAAGATGCTTCAGTTTTGTTTGATCCGGGGTCTACTTATTCTTATGTGTCATCCTATTTTTCCTCATATTCGGTTGTGCCCCGCGATTCTTTGAGTGTCCCTATTTATGTGTCTATGCCGGTGGGGGATGCTATTGTTGTAGATCGTGTGTATCGTTCGTGCGTACTCATTATTAAGTGTCTTGAAACTAGTGTAGCCATGTTGCTTCTTGACATGGTCGATTTTGATGCCATATTGGGCATGGATTGGTTGTCACCTTATTATGCCATCTTGGACTGTCATTCCAAGATAGTTAATTTAGCTTTGCCGGGATTTCCTCGGTTAGAATGGAAAGGAACTCCTGGTCATTCTCCCAGCAGAGTGATTTCTGATGCCAAGGGTCGTCGCATGGTTGAGAAAGGATGTTTGGCTTATTTGGCTCATATCCGTGATTCTGATGCCGAAGTTTCTTCAATAGAGTCAGTTCCCATTGTTCGGGAGTTTCCCGAAATGTTTCCTGCAGACCTGTCGAGGATGCCACCCGACAAGGATATCGATTTTTGTATTGATGTTGCTTCAGGCACTCAGCCCATTTCTATTCCTCCATACCGGATGGCCCCACCAGAATTGAAAGAACAGTTTCAAGACCTGCTTTATAAAGGTTTCGTCAGGCCTAGTGTCTCGCCCTGGGGTGCACCAGTTTTATGTGTAAAGAAAAAGGATGGATCGATGAGAATGTGCATAGATTAACGGCAGTTGAATAAAGTTACTATCAAAAATAAGTATTCGTTGTCGTGAATTGATGATTTATTTGATCAACTTCAGGGTGCTAGTGTATTTTTGAAAATTGATCTGAGATCGGGCTACCATCAGTTGAAGATTAGGGCATCTGATGTTCCTAAAACAGCCTTTTGGACAAGGTATGGGAACTACGAATTTTTGGTGATGTCTTTTGGCTTGACTAATTCCCCAGCAGCCTTTATGGATTTGATGAATTGAGTTTTCAAGCCTTATCTGGGTTCCTTCGTAATTGTGTTCATTGAATATATTCTTATATAATCCCACATTCGGGAGGAGCATGAAAAACACCTCCGTATACCACTCCAGACTTTGAGGGATAATCAGTTGTATGCAAAAATTTCAAAGTGTGAATTCTGGTTAGATTCAGTAGCTTTCTTGGGCCACGTCATATCAGTGGAGGGTATTCAGGTAGATTCTAAAAAGATAGAGGTAGTCAAGAACTGGCCTAGACCCACTTCAGCCACGGAAATCAGGAGCTTCTTGGGTTTGACGGGATACTACCGTCGTTTTGTGGTGGGGTTCTCGTCTATAGCAGCCCCGATGACGAGATTGACTCAGAGGGTACCCCATTTAAATGATCGGATGAGTGTGAGGTGAGTTTCTAGAAGCTCAAGACAACCTTGACTTCAGCACCGGTATTGGTGTTACCATCAGGTTCAGGATCTTTCAAGGTATATTATGATGCTTCCCGTGTTGGGTTGGGAGCGGTATTAATGCAAGAGGGCAGGGTGATAGCATATGCATCTCGGTAATTAAAGATTCATGAGAAGAATTATCATGTCCATGACTTAGAGTTGGTAGCCATTGTTCATGCATTGAAAACATGGAGGCACTATCTTTATGGCGTGCCATGTGAGGTTTACACGGATCATCATAGCCTCTAGTACTTGTTCAAGAAAAAGGATCTTAATTTGAGGCAACAGAGATGGTTAGAGTTATTGAAAGATTATGACGTCACTATATTGTATCATCCGGGAAAGGCCAATGTGGTGGTCGATGCATTGAGTAGGAAAGCAGTAAGTATAGGCAGCCTTGCATGTATTCCAGTTGGTGAGAGACTGTTAGCTTCAGAAATTCAGACGTTGGCTAATCAGTTTGTGAGGTTGGATATTTTGCCCAGCCATGTTCTAACTTGTATAGTTGCTCGGTCTTCCTTATTCGAGCGTATCAGAGATCGGCAGGATGAGGACCCGCACTTGATGGTCCTTAGGGACACAGTTCGACACGGTGGTGCCAAGAAGGTTACAGTTAAAGATGATGGTGTTTTGAGGATGCATGGTCGTATATGTGTGCCTAATGTTGATGGCTTTCGTGAGTTGATTCTTGAAAAAGCTCATAGTTCTAAGTATTCTATTCACTTGGGTGCTGCCAAGATGTACCAGGACCTGCGACAGCACTACTGGTGGCGAACGATGAAGAAGAATATTATTGCTTATGTGGCTCGTTATTTGAATTGCCAACAGATGAAATATGAGCATCAGAGAACCAGTGGTTTACTTCAGTAGATAGATATTCCTGAGTGGAAGTGGAAGCGTATCACTATGGACTTTGTTGTTGGACTCCCACGGACTCAGAGGAAGTTTGACGTCGTTTGGGTTATTATGGATAGGTTGACTAAATCAGCACATTTCATTCCAGTGTCAAGTACTTACACTTCGGAGCGGTTGGCAAAGATATATGTTCGAGAGATTGTTCGCATTCACGGTGTGCCCGTGTCTATCATTTCTGATCAAGGTACGCAGTTTACCTTGCACTTTTAAAGGGCAGTTCAGCGAAAGTTGGGTACCCGAGTTGCTCTGACGGACGAACAGTCCGAGCGTACTGTTCAGATTCTAGAAGATATGCTCCGCGCTTGTGTTATTGACTTTGGAGGTTCTTGGGATCAGTTCTTGCCGTTAGCGGAGTTTGCCTACAATAATAGTTATCAGTCGAGCATTCAGATGGATCCCTATGAGGCATTATATGGTAGACGGTGTAGATCTCCAGTTAGATGGTTTGAGCCGGGAGAGGCTCGTTATTGGGTACAGACTTAGTTCAAGAGGCCTTAGATAAGGTCAAGATTATACAGGAGACTTCGTGCAACTCAGTCTAGACAAAAGAGTTATGTTGATTGTAAGGTTTGGGATGTGGAATTCATGGTTGGAGAGAGTGTATTACTTCGGGTATCGCCCATGAAGGGTGTCATGAGATTTGGGAAGAAGGGCAAGTTAAGCCCTGGATATATCGGGCCATTTGAGATTCTTGATAGAGTGGGGGAGGTTTATAGACTTGCGTTGCCTCCAGGGTTATCCTCCTTTCATCCGGTATTTAATGTATCTATGCTCCGGAAATATCATGGTGACCCGTCCCACGTGTTAGATTTCAGCTCTGTCCAATTGGACAAAGATTTTACTTTTGAGGAGGAGTTGGTAGCCATTTTAGACCGGCAGGTTCGTCAGTTGAGATCAAAGACTTACCCTTTAGTTCGAGTTTAGTGGAGGGGTCAGCCTGTTGAGGAAGCTACTTGGGAGTCCGAGTCGGACATGCAGAGTAGATATCCCCACTTGTTTGCCAGTTCAGGTAATTTCCTATGTCGGCTCGAGGACGAACGCTTGTTTTAGAGGTGGAGATTATGATGACTCAAACGGTCATTTCATAAATTAAAACTCCATTCCAGGTGCATTAGCCTTAAAAATATTAATTTTATTTACCTCGATTTTCATGCACAGTCCAGGCGTGAAACCAGAAAGCTTTTATGTGAATATATGAGAAATAGTAATTTTTGGAATTTAAAATTTGGTTTTAGTTGACTTTGTTCAACTTTATTAGTAAACGGACCCGGATCTGTGTTCCGACGATCCCGGGAGGTCGGTATTAAAATATGGGACTTGGGCGTATGCCCGGAACTGAATTTCGAGGTACCTAGCCTTAGAAATCAATTTTTGAAAGAAATTGTTTTGCTGGATTTTTAATGAAGTAAAGAATGAAATAATATTTGAAATCATTAGTATAGGGACCTTATTTTGGTTCCGGAGCTCGATACATGTTTGTTATGATGTTTACATCCTATCTGTGAAATTTGGCAAGAATTGGAGTTGATTTGACGTGATTCGGACGTCCGGTTGAGAAATAGTGAAAATTGAGTGTTCTTGAGAAAAATGATGAATTTTGAGGTTAAATCCATAGTTATAAATGTTATTTTCATGATTTGATCGCATGAGCAAGTACGTATGATGTTTTTAGACTTGCGTGCATGTTTGGTTAAGAGCCCCGAGGGCTCGGGTGAGTTTCGGGTAGGCTTCGAGATGTTTTGAACTTGTAAAAATCTGGTGTCATAGATGTGCTAGTGTGCCCGCACTTGCGAGCCTTGATCCGCAGGTGCGAGCAGAAGGCCGCAGGTGCAACCCAGGACCAGCTTCCCATTTTCCGCAAATGCGGACTTCATACGTAGAAGCGGAAAATTATCCGCAGGTGCGGCCCCAGTGCCTAGCTTCTTTTCCGCAGAAGCGGAAGAACTCCCGCACGTGCACAAACACAGGTGGCGACCCAAGAAACACAGGTGCGAGGATCGGGCAGTGAGTTCATATTAATTAGAATTCCAACCTTTTTCTTCTTATTTTTCACAAGGGTGGAAGACCTAGGGCGATTTTCTCAAGGCTTTTTCTTCCAAAATCATAGGTAAGTGTTCATTAACTCTTTTCTTTCAATTACCCAATGATTTTCATCACTTTTGAATCCAAAATAAAGTATTTTCACGGTAGAAATTGAGGGTTTGGGAAGAATTAGGGAATTTTGTTAAAATGGGATTTTGACCTCGAATTGAGGTCGGATTTTGAAACTAATTGCATATTCGGGCTCAGGGATGAATGGGTAAACGTAATTTGGTCCGAATCCTGAGTTTGGACCAAGCGTGCCGGGGGTCGGGTTTTAACTTTTTTTGAGAAAACTTAGGAGAATAATGACTTTTCAGTAAATTTAGTTCCTTTAGCATAAATTAATGATATTAAACTAATTATGATTTGATTCGAGTGGGTTAGAGGAAAATTCGAAAGGAAAAACGGTAATTGAGCAGTGAGTGGCCTGCGAAATTGAGGTAAGTGCTTAGTTTAACCTTGACTTGAGGGAATAGGAATCTCCACTTAAATTCTATGTGAATTTACATGTGTGCGGTGTATAGGTGAGGTGACGAGTACCTATGCACCACCAAAATTATTGTTGAACATGGCCCCTTCCCCGGTTTCCAATGATTTGCTTTCGGGCTTACTTGTTTCATTATCATTGAGGTTTATATGTCTATTTTGATTCGTAAATTTATCGTTAAGTATTTCTTTAAGTATTTTGGAGGTATCGGCTGTTCTTGGATTTTGTTATATTACATAAGGATTGAGCTGGATGTCAGTGTTACGATATGTGTATAAATTTCGGTTGGCTTTGTTCTGAAATGATAATTGATGAAGTTATGAGTTTTACAGCTTTTGATTACAATTGTTTATATAAAAATATTGTGAAAGGCTTGGTCTGAATTGTGAAAGTTTTTATAAATAAACTGATATGATATGTCTGGTGGGAGCGGGTTGTACGCCGCAACAAGGAGTGAGAAGGGTGGACATGTGGGATTGGGTTGCATGCCGCAACAGGAGAAATAAGGGTGATATATATAGGGAGGAGAAATAAGGGTGGACAGGTGGGAGCGGGTTGCGCGCCGCAACAAGGAGAGATAAGGGTTTATTTATGTTTTACTGATTTTCAAAAATAAGGATTTGGAAAACTCCGGTTTTATTAAAAAGGTTTTCATACTCAGATTTTGATTGTGATTTAAATTGAAACTTGGAAATTTTGAGGAGTTCATTATAATTGATATCTGAAAAGAGTTATCCGAGTTGTTTTTATTTACTATTGCAATTACTGGTTATTGAGTTTATTATTATTGTTTCTTTTCTTGCTTTATATATATATATATATATATATATATATATATATATATATATATATATTGTTCATAGGTTATATACTTAATGCTCCGCCGTAGCCTCGTACATGGGGTTAGGCTCGGCACTTACTCAGTACATGGGGTCGGTTGTACTGACACTACACCTCTTCACTCTTTTGTGCAGATCCAGGTATCGGCCAGAGTTAGGAGATCTTAGTAGCTGCGCAGTTTCGCTTGGAGACACGAGGTAGATCTGCTGGCGTCCGCATATTCCTAGAGTCTTCTCTGTACTTTATAGACGCTGTTTTATTTCATTCGAAACAGACATATATACTTCTTTCATTCATTATTTTTAGTATTCTTAGTAGTTCGTGAATTGTGACACCAGACCCTGGGGTAGTTTTATAGTTATATATTTAGTTCGTGGTTCGGCTTAATTATGGATCTTAATTAGATTCGTATTTAATTTTAAATTGTTCTATCATGTGTAAGTGAACTTTAAAAGGAAAACGGTTAATAAATTTCTAACATCGGCTTGCCTAGCAAGTATTGTGTTAGGCGCCATCACGATCCCGTGGGTTGGGAATTTGGGTGGTAACATGGAATCTAGAGGAAAGGCGGTGATTGAGCTTTGAATTTGGCCCTTGGAGTTAGGTAAGTGTCATGTCTAAATTTGGCTTAAGGGATTAGATATTATTTGACTATTTTCTACGGGTTTGGTTGTTAAGTACAATGTATAGGTGAGGTGATGAGTACGTATGTGTTGTCATCAATTCATAGCATACGAGTGAGTATTATTCTTGTAACTGTTGTAGTCGTAAATCGTATTGTTCATGCCTACCTTAGACATTTGGTATGTTGAGCAACTTTTATCATGTTTTAATGAAATATGGTATTTTTTGAGTATTGGATCGAAAATGAGGTTGATATTGTGGCATTAAATGTTGAAGTAAGACTGATTTTGATGTTTCTATCTCTCTATTGTTGTCGTTCCTTGTTTTGGTGAGGAAGAGTGTAAAGCACGAAGGGTGATGACGTGTCAATGTTTGTGAGCGAGTGTTAATGCACTAAGGGTGATGTCGTGCCATGTTTTGTGAGTGATAATGCACTAAGAGTGATGTCGTGTTATATCATGAGATACTTAATGCACGAAGGGTGATGCCGTGTCATTCTATTGTTTCATATGGTGAGGTTGAGAGTAAAATCATGAAGGGTGATGTCGTACAGTTTCCTTACCACTTTTACTTGTTTTATCTATTTAAGGCATTTTGATTGATCCGGTTTTATCACTGCTTCTGATTTCTTACATTGTGAACCCCTCAGCATGTCCCTTTCCCAATATTTCTTGTCTTATTTCTTTTATTACTGGCATTGCCATATGTGTGATTATACTGCACAGGTTGTTTGTGGGTGTCTTGTCCTAGCCTCTTCACTACTTCGCCGAGGTTAGGCTCGAAACTTACTACTACATGGGGTCAGTTGTACTGATACTTCACTCTACACTTCCTGTGCAGATTCAGGTGTCGGTCTGAGCTGATTCTGAGATTTGTTGCTGACTTCACTACACACGAGACCCAAGGTATATTTGCCGACGTCCGCAGACCCTAGAGTCCCCTTCTAACTTCTTCAATTTACTATTTCTTTTACTCATAAATAATTGTATTTTTCCTTCAGCCAAATATTTGTAGATAAATCATAGAAGTCCGTGAGTTGTGACTCCAGATCATAGGTAGTTGTGTATAGATATTCAGTTTTGTTAAGAATTTCCACTTTCTTATTAATTCGTTATGTGTTAATTATTAATGATCGTTATGGATATTAAGGTTTTGTTGCTTATCGAGCCTCTAATGTGGGCTTGCCTAGCAAGTGAATGTTAGGCGCCATCACGGTCCCGACGGTGGGATTCCGGGTCATGACAAGGTGGTATCAGAGCACTAGGTTACGTAGGTGATCACGCCCAACTATGCCTTATAAAAAGGGCAAAATGGTCATTGCAAATATATTCCGGTTAACAAGTCCGGAGTCGAATCCAACAGGGAATTAACCTATCAATCACAGCTATCAGACTCACACAATTTTACGTAATCAACTTTCTGAGATATTTAAATAACAGACTGGATGGTTACTATCTAAATATTACTTAATGAGAATGCAATAAGTGAACTAACTATGAATGTGTTGTAGACAATAATTGGAATGATCTAAGGTTATGATTTCCCCTATTGTCGGAGTCCTTTCTGCTAGGTTTGTTATAAATTTACCTAAGTCTTCTCTATCGATCTTGAGCACTCTGACTATCGTAACTCTCTCCGAAGTAATTACAACAATATACTAGACATCTCCCAAATTACGCTAGCTAGCCTTAAGTACAGCTCACTTAGATCGCACCCAAGGTTTCGTTATCCCTAATCCCACCTTTAAACCATTCATATTGATCCCTCATATACGTTAGGAGTGATTTTGTTAAACAACTACCTAAATATACACTCTCTCCCGAGTAATTCATAATAAATAGGAACAGTTAATCGAGGGCCCTTCAATCAATAGCAACAAGCATATAATTGAACAAATAGAGAGAAAACTACAAATCTATATTAACATAACGAGAAATTCATCCTTCAATATGTTCCATCAAAACCCTAGATTACGAGTTTAGCTCCTCATACTCATGTAATCAATCCAAAGTAAATTGCATAATTAAATTACAGAGTAAGGAATAAGGAATGTAAAAATCAATGTTTTGAACTCCCGAGTAGTGTTCCACGATCTCCTCTTGTCTCCAATGGAAAAATTCCTTCAAAGTTATGTTTTTGGGTCTATTTATATGTTTGCAATAATCCCTAAACATGTAAGTCACTCCTAGTTGCACCGGGAAAGTGTTTAAGCCTTCAAAATTCAGACCTAGACCCTGGTGTCGCCAGGCTAACACCGGGTAAGGCCTGGATTTAAGCTGGCCTCGCCAGGCTAATGCCTGGTCTAGCCTGGCTTTAAGCTGGCCTCGCCAGGCTAAAGCCTGGTCGAGCTGGCTTTTTCCTGGCTTCTCCTTTTCACCATTTTCAAGTGCACTTTTGACGTTTAAGCATCCATTTAGATCTGCTTCCATCTCTAATTCACCTACACATTAAATAGAGTCCATTACGCTCAAACAAAGTGTACTTTTATCATTAAAGCACATAAAATTCAAGGCACATAATGCGTTAAATCATGAATTATAGCCACACATCAGTAGGTCTCACAATTCACGGGCAAGCTTAGTAGAGTTTGGGGGATCGGTATGGAGACGTCTGTACTTATCTCCCAGAGGCTATAAATTTAGGAACAAGTCTCACTTTTATTCAATTGTGTCGTGCGATTTTGTTCTTCTTAATAATGATTAAACTTTCCTATTTTTATTCTCTCATAGATGGCGAGGAAGCGTACCGCTTCTTCAGCTGAGCAGCAGCCAGAGCCTCTAACAGTATTTCCTACGAGGGGCAGAGGTCGAGGCTGAGGTCATGCCAGAGGCCGAGGTAGGGGCAGGGCTCAGCCTAGGGTCCGAGCAGTATCCCCAGCCGTGGAGCTTCAGGTAGTGTACGATGAGGAGGTTCCAGTCCAGACTATTCATGTCGGACCAGCTCAGGTCCCGGAGGGGTTTATTGCCACCCCATTACTTCAGGATGCCTTGGTCCGATTGGTGGGCCTTATGGAGAGTGTGGCCCAGACTGGCGCATTCCTCATGGCACAGCTGTATCTCAGGATAGAGGAGGAGCCCAGACTCCTGTTACTCATACTCCAAAGCAGATGGCTCCCCAGTTTCACACTCCAGCAGCTTATCCAGTCGGGGTAGTCCAGCCGATTGCTCTGGCACAGCCCGGTGATAGGTCAGCTATGTCTTCTAAGGCCTTATGGAGATTGGATAGGTTTACCAAACTCTTTCCAGTTCATTTCAGTGGTGCTACTTCAGAGTATCCCCAGGAGTATCTTGCTAGCTGTCATGAGGTTCTTCGAAACATGGGTATATTGGAGACTAATGGGTCGACTTTGCTGCTTTTCAAATGACTGGGTCCACCAAGAAATGGTGGAGGGATTATTTGTTGACCAGACCAGATGGGTCTCCTACTCTTACTTGCTACTAGTTCTCACATCTCTTCTTAGAGAATTTTTTGCCTATCACCTTGAGAGAAGAGCGTCGCCGTCAGTTCGAACGTCTCCAGCAAGGCAACATGACTGTTACTCAGTATGAGACCCGTTTTGTAGATTTGGCCTGTCATGCTATTCTTTTGCTTCCCACAGAGAGAGAGAGGGTGAGGAGGTTTAATAAGGGTATTTCTCAGCCTATTAGATTGCAGATGGCTAAGAATACTGGGAGTGAGATTTCTTTCCAGGATGCGGCTAATGTCGCTAGACGAGTTGAGATGGTTCTTTGACAGGGAGGTCAAGGTTCGGAAAATAGACCTCGTCATTCCGGTGGGTTCAGCGGTGCCTCATCTAGAGGCGGGGGTACTTATGGTAGAGGCCATCCTCCCAGTCTATTTCATTCGGCACTCTAGGCATCCCATGGTGCCCCAGGTGGTCGTGGCTCTTATATGCCTTATTTTGATCAACCAGCCTACAGTGCACCACCAGCTCCTATCAATGCACCTCCCCCTCAGAGTTTCCAGGGTGGTTATTCAGGTCAATAGGGTCAGTTTCCCGGCCAGCAGTCACAGCAGCCGAGGTCTTGTTATACTTATGGTGATCCAAGGCACATTGCTAGTTTTTTCCCTCTCGCGTCTAGCAATTCACATCACCAGAGTTCTCGTGCCATGGTTCCGGCACCAGTAGTTGTACCGCCTGCTCAGCCAGCCAGAGGTAGGGGTTAGGCAGTTAGAGGTAGGGGCCTGATTGTTAGAAGTGGAGGTCAGGCCATTAGAGGTGAAGGACTGTTAGCTAGAGGTCATCCCAGAGATGTGGTTCAGAGTGGCGGGGCCCAGCCTCGATGTTATGCTTTTCCAGCCAAACCTGAGGCTGAGTCGTTCGATATTGTTAGTAAAAGTACTGCTTTAGTTTGCAGTAGAGATGCTTCAGTACTATTTGATTCGGGGTGTACTTACTCCTATGTGTCATCTTATTTTGCTTCATATTTTGTTGTGCCTCGTGATTATTTGAGGTCCCCCGTATATGTGTCCACACCTGTGGGGGATACTATTGTTGTAGATCGTGTATATTGTTCGTGTGTGGTCACTATTGGGAGCCTTGAGACAAGTCTAGACCTTATGCTCTTATATATGGTGGATTTAGATGTTATATTGGGTATGGATTAGCTGTCACCTTATCACTCTATTTTAGACTGTCACGCCAAGACAGTAACATTATTATTGTCGGGGTTGCCTCGATTAGAGTGGAGAGGGACTCCTGTAAATTCTACCAGCAGGGTTATATTGTTATATGAAGGCTCGGTGTATGGTCGAGAAGGGGTGTTTGGCCTATTTGGATTATGTTCATGATTATAGTGCTGAGGTCCCTTCTATAGATTATGTGTCTGTTTTTCGTGCATTTCCAGAGGTATTTCTGCAAACCTGTCGGGGATGCCACCCAATAGGGATATTGACTTTTGTATTGATTTGGCTCCGGCACTCGGCCCATTTCCATTTCGATAACGGATAGCCCCACCAGAGTTGAAAGAATTGAAGGAACAGTTCAAGGATTTTCTTGATAAGGGCTTCATTAGACATAGTGTCTCGCCCTGGGGTGCACCGGTTTTGTTTGTGAAGAAGAAGTATGGGTCTATGAGGATGTGTATAGATTATCGATAGTTGAACAAAGTCACCATCAAGAACAAGTATCTTTTTCCGAGGATTGATGATTTATTTGATCAGCTTCAGGGTGCCAAGGTGTTTTCAAAGATTGGTTTGAGAGCTGGCTACCATCAGTTGAGGATTAGGGCATCCAATGTCTCTAAGACAGCTTTACGGACACGGTATGGGCACTATGAGTTTCTAGTGATGTTCTTTGGGTTGACCAATGCCCCAGCAGCATTTATGGACTTGATGAACCGAGTTCAAGCCTTATTTGGATTCTTTTGTGATTTTTTTTATTGATGACATCTTAATATACTCCCGCAGTCGAGAGGAGCATGAGCAGCACCTCAGGATAGTGCTTCAGACTCTGAGGGACAGTCAGTTGTATGCTAAATTTTGGAGTGCGAGTTTTGGTTGGATTAAGTAACTTTCTTGGGTCACATTGTATCAGCAAAGGGCATTATGGTAGATCCTAAGAAGATTTAGGGATTCAAGAACTAGCCTAGACCTACTTCAGCAATGGATATCAGAATTTTCTTGGGTTTGGCGGGTTATTACCGCCGATTTATAGAAGGGTTTTCATCTATAGCAGCCCCATTGACAAGGTTGACCCAGAAGGGTGCCCCGTTCAAGTGGTCGGACGAGTGTGAGGTGAGCTTTCAAAATCTCAAGACAGCTTTGACTACAGCGTCGGTGTTGGTGTTGCCATCAGTTTCAGGATCTTACACGGTAATTGTGATGCCTCCCGTGTTGGGCTCGGAGTAGTATTGATACAGGAGGCAGAGTGATTGCATATGTGTCTCGGCAGTTGAAGGTTCATGAGAAGAATTACCATGTCCATGATTTAGAGGAAACCATTGTTCATGTACTGAAGATTTGGATGAACTATCTTTATGGCGTGTCGTCTGAGGTTTTCACGGATCATCGCAGCCTTCAGTATTTGTTCAAGCAAAAGGATCTCAACTTGAGGCAGAGGAGGTGGTTGGAGCTATTGAAAGACTATGATATCACCATCTTGTATCATCCGGGGAAGGCCAATGTGGTGGCCGACGCATTGAGTAGGAAGGCAGTGAGTATGGGCAGCCTTGTGTTCATTCCAGTCGGTGAGAGGCCGCTAGCTTCAGATGTTCAGATTGTGGCCAACCAGTTTGTGAGGTTGTATATTTCAGAGCCCAGCCATGTTCTAGCTGGCACAGTCGCACAATCTTTCTTATTTGAGTGTATCAGCGACCGGCAGTATAAAGACCCTCATATGATGGTCCTCAGGGACACAGTGCGGCACGGTGGTGCCAAGTAGGTTGCAGTTGGAGATGATGAAGTTTTGAGGATGCAGGGTCGTGTGTGTGTGCCTAGTGTTGATGGGCTTCGTGAGTTGATCCTTGAGGAGGCCCACAGTTCTCGGTATTCTATTCACCTAGGCGTCGCCAAGATGTACCAGGACCTGCGGCAGCATTATTAGTGGTGGAGGATGAAGAACAATATAGTTTCTTATGTAGCTCGGTGCCTGAATTGTCAGCAGGTGAAGTATGAGCATCAAAGACCCGATGGTTTACTTCATCAGATAGAGATTCCTGAGTGGAAGTGGGAGCGTATCACTATGGACTTTGTTGTTGGACTCCCACAGACTCAGAGGAAGTTCGACGCCGTTTGGGTCATTGTGGATAGGCTGGCTAAGTTAGCACACTTCATTCATGTGGCAGTTACCTATTCTTCGGAGCGGTTGGCATATTTGGGAGATTGTCCGCCTTCAAAGTGTGCCCGTGTCTATCATTTC
Source organism: Nicotiana paniculata (assembly GCA_005239505.1). Lineage (NCBI taxonomy): Eukaryota > Viridiplantae > Streptophyta > Magnoliopsida > Solanales > Solanaceae > Nicotiana > Nicotiana paniculata. The sequence goes on along the minus strand of MDKI01265588.1, from coordinate 12,734 downwards.
TGATCGAGGTACGCAGTTTACCTCGCATTTCTGGAGGGCAGTACAGTGTGGGTTGGGTATGAAGGTTGATCTGATCATAACATTTCATCCTCAGACAGACGGGCAGTCCGAGCGTACTATTCAGATCTTGGAGGATATGCTCCGCGCTTGTGTTATAGACTTCGGAGGATCGTGGGATCAGTTCTTACCCCTTGTAGAGTTTTCCCACAACAACAACTACCAGTCGAGCATTCAGATGGCTCCCTATGAGGCATTATATGGTAGATGGTGCAGGTCGCCAGTTGGGTGGTTTGAGCCGGGGGAGGCTCAGTTGTTGGGTGAAGATTTAGTACAGGAGGCCTTGGACAAGGTCAAGATTATACAGGATCGACTTTGCACAACTCAGTCCAGGCAAAAGTAATGCCGACCGTAGAGTTTGGGATGTGGCATTCATGGTCGGGGAGATGGTGTTGCTTCGGGTGTCACCCATGAAGGGTGTCATAAGGTTTGGAAAGAAGGTCAAGTTGTGACCTAGGTATATTGGGCCTTTTGAGATTCTCGATAGAGAGGGAGAGATGGCTTATAGACTTGCGTTCCCTCTGAGGTTAGCAGCAGTTCATCCAGTATTCCATGTGTCCATGCTCCGGAAGTATCATGGTGACCCATCCCACGTGCTAGATTTCAGCTCTATCCAATTGGACAAGGATCTGACTTATGAGGAGGAGCTGGTAGCTATTCTATATCGGCATGTTCGTCAGTTGAGGTCGAAGAGTTATCCTTCAGTTCGAGTGCAGTGGAGAGGTCAACTTGTTGAGGCAGCTACTTGGGAGTCCGAGTTGAACATGTGGAGTAGACATCCCCACTTATTCACCAATTCAAGTACTCTTCTGTGTCCGTTCAAGAACGAACGTTTGTTTTAGAGGTGGAGATTGTGATGACCCAATAGGTCATCTTATTTTTAAGAACTCAATTTTGCGCTCTTTAGCAATAAAGATCTAATTTTTACCCACCTCGATTTGTGTGCACAGTCTGGGCGTGTTACCGGAAAGCTTTTATGTTGAAAATTGATGAAATAATAATTTTTGGCCTTAAAAGTTCATTTTAGTTGACTTCTATAAATGTTTTGGGTAAACGGTCCCGGTGGATCCGTAGGGAAATATGTGACCTGGGCGTATGCCCGGAATCGAATTTCGAGGTCCTTAGCTTGGGATATGAATTTTTGTTAAAAATTGAAAAACTGAAAATTTAATGATTTTAAGAAATTGGTTAATGTTTGATTTTGTTGGTATGGGGTCCGTATTTTGATTCTGGAGCCCGGTATAGGTCTGTTATGATATTCAACCTTATCTGTGAAATTTGGTGAGAAATGGAACTGATTTGACGTGATTCGGATGTCCGGTTGTGAAAATAGGAATTTCAAAGTGTACTTGGGAATCTCATGTGATTTGGTGCTAAATTCGTAGTTCTAGGTGTTATTTTGGTAATTTGATCGCACGAGCAAGTTAGTATGATATTTTTAGACTTATGTGCATGTTTGGTTTGGAGCCCCGAAGGCTGGGGTGAGTTTCGGATAGGCTGCGCAGTGGCGAAATTAATTTGAGTTCTTAAGGGGCAAGAATTATTCTTGACCTAAAATAAAAGGAAATGTCATGATTTTAACACTTTAAACTTTCAGATTAGAAAATTTGTACAGTTAAAAAAAAAAGAAAGATAAATGTTACACACTAACAAAATATTTTCATGTCCTTTTACCAAAAAATAGTAATCTGACATTTGAGGAATGGTTGTTCAACAAAAAATCAAATAAATATGTGTTTAACTTATCATAAGACAGTTAACGATGATTAACAAGAAGTGCATATACTTGTCCAACTAATAGTTATTCCTCCTGTCTTAATTTATGTGGCATGGTTCGAATTTAAATTGACTGTTTCAGACGTATATTTTTTAAGTTTTTTGAAATAAAATTTCCATACTAAGTCAGAAAATGCGTAAAAAGTACTATAAGTCACATGCAATAATTAACAATTCCAAATATTTAATTAAAAGGTATAAGAAAAAATCGTGATCAAAAAACAACTCGTTTGGCTCTCGAAATCCAAACGGTGAAATATAAATTGGGACAAGTAATATCTATCAAATAATATGCCATGTCTCATTTTAGTTAAGCATTTTGATGAGGTGACTTACACAATTTAAAAAAGATGTGCACCTTAATCTAATAGGATCAAGAAATGAGGTGAAAAGGCTTCTTCTTCTATTCTCTTTTTTTATGGAACTAGTATTTATGAATGTGCGTTGCACGTTAAGAATGGCACGTGAGGATTTAAATATTTAGTTATATGAAGAAAAAAATTAATTAATGAGAGATTTATGTATAATAATACAACAATCATCTAAATGCCGAAAATATTATTACATTAGAATAGTATATGAATTTAAATAAAAGAACATCACCAAAACTTACACAATTGATCAATTTTTTCATGTTAGTTACATAATTATAATATTATAGTTTAAACGTATTTATTGTGATGGTATCTTAACGAACACTTCTTTGTGGACAATATTTTTTTGTGTATGTTTCCTCCTCATTCGTTCGTTGCTCTGCCTTAACCATAACTCTTGTTGTCGATCTTTATATCCCTCTTGAAAATGAAACATACAGTTGTTCGTGCAAGAAAACATATTGCGGTAAATATAGTCTAATTTTTAGGATGCACGTCCTTATGCTTTATTTATTATATCTGCAAAATATAAACATACTAAAAATTACTTTCACAAAAATTTAAAAGGATATTCTTTAGCTTCGGAAGACGAAAGTTGAATTCAGGGATAAGAATACTTAGAAGCACATTAACCAATATCATATTTTTGCACGTATGACGTTGTTGTCAAAAATTCTATATACTATCTGTGTGCTATTACATAAGCTATTTGGCTTATATAAGTTTTTCAGTAGCATGACGGGCATATTTTTCTTCAAAATTAACCTATATACAATGAAAAATCAATTTTAACTTAGTCTATTATATATACGGTGAAACTAACATACGTAAGAAATAAGAAACTTGACAACAAACATGTATGGTAAAATGTCATTTGGTATTAAAGTATTTAAGTGTAACGACCTGACCGGTCATTTTGAGCATTTGCACTTTGCTCGATAGTTTGCGGGAACGGATAGCTCCATATGATGTGTTATGACTTATGTGAATCGTCGATTTTGGTTTCAGGTTATTCGGAATCGATTTGGAAAAATGAATCCCATTGTTGAAACTTTAAGTTGAAAGAGTTGACCAAGTTTGACTTGTTTGTAAATTTCACCTCAGGACGGAGTTTTAATGGTTCTATTAGGTTTTGATGGTGATTTTGGACTCGGATGTATGCCGGAATTTGCATTTGGCTGTTTCTAGAAGGTTTCTGCACAAGTTGGCGAAAATTGGAGATTTGAAGGTTTGGAAATTTCATAAGTTTGACCGGAAGTTGACTTTAAGGATATTGGATTCGTATTGTGGTTCCAGGAATTGGGATAGCTTCGTCATGTCATTTGGGACTTGTGTGCAAAATTTGGGTTCATTCCGGGATGATTTGATATGTTTCGGTGCGAGTTTTGAAAATTGGAAGTTCAAAGTTCATAGATTTCGATTTGAGGTGTAATTCATCGTTTCGATGTTGTTACATGTGTTTTGACGCCTCGAGTAGGTCCGTGTAATGTTATGGGACTGGTTGGTATGTTTGGACGGGGTCCCGAGGGGATCGGGTGTGTTTCAGATTGATTTCGGGCTATTTTCCTTCAAATTTTCACTACTGGTTATGCTGATGTTTGGTGAACCCAGTGTTCTTCACGATCGCGGACAGAGGGATGCGATCGCGGACAGAGGGATGCGATCACGTAAGGGAAAAATTGAGGCTCAGTGGTTCTTTATCGCGTTCACGAATATGGGTCCGCGTTCTCATGGGTTACTACAGATCGAGCATCACGTTCGCGTAGGTGTGCACGTGTTCACATTGTAAAGATGAGCTGGCCAGGTCTTCATGGCTTGTTCATCGCGTTCGCGAAGCTGGGGCTTCATTCGCGTAGGTTCTTTTCGAGACTAAGCAGTTCGTGTTTCGCGATCGCATAGCTTATTGCACGCGTAGTGTTTTTGCAGGGACAGTGCATCTTCTTCTTCGTGATCGCGAGGGTATTCCGAGATCGCGATTCATTAGTTCGCCCAGTGATTATAAAGTACTCTATTTCGAGGGTTTCGACCATTTTTGCATTTTGGGAGCTGTGGAACTCGGATTGAGGCGATTCCTGAAGCAATTTTCCATATGAATTGGGGTAAGTGTTCTCTACTCGGTTTTGGTTACATTTCATGAACCTATCTTCAATTTTAGCTTTTGGTTGATGAATTTTAATGAGGAAATTGGGGGTTTTAGCCGAAAGTTTCATAATATGATTTTTTGAGTTAAGAACATCGAATTAGAGTCGGAATTGAGTGAAACTAGTATGGTCGGACTCGTAATTGGATGGGTTATCGAATTTTGTCGGGTTTCGAGGTGCGGGCCTGGGTTGGCCTGAGTCTGTACACACCCCCAGTGAGCGCGGTTGATTATATTGAGGGATGGATCTTCCCTAGGCACGGATCTTATCCGAAGAATATATATACCTGGATATGGATCTTCTCCATGGGGCCGGATTGGCTTTCCTCGACACTTAGTGACTGATGGTCAGTGATGTATACATTCCGGGATGGATCTTCCCTTTCCGTATGGGCCATATACAATATCGAGTGGTTGAGCATGATGAATGAAAAGTGTGAAACAGTGAGATTGAGTACTCTGAGAGTGTGAGTGCATGATCCATCTCTGAGATACATGGAATCTTCATGCACACATGACATACAGGTATAGAGATGCATGTTTCCTTACGCTATAAGGTATCACATCATTTATGACTTATTATACACATTGATATGTGGGCATAGAGAGGTATTTTATACTTTTTATCTGGAAGAAAATGAAACATTTTTATTTATTGTGGAAAGGATATTTGGAAAATTATAGTTTTCAAGCACTCGTATTTTTGGCATTTTCAGTAAGAGATTTGGATTTTTCACTGAGATACTTGAAAAACATGACCATTTTCTGGAACTGTGAACGAGCTGAGCATTGTTATTTATGAGATACCTCTTTTATACTTGTATTTATATTGTTATGAACTGTTGTGGAATTTTGGTATTGAACCCGACCTTGTGTTAGCTCGTCACTACTTTCAACCTAAGGTTAGGTTTGTTTCTTACTGAGTACATGGGGTCGGTTGTACTCATACTGCACTTCTGCACATTGCGTGCAGATGTTGGCTGTTGATGTTGCTGCATTCGATGGGACCTGGATTGAAGATGTACCTGTGTTCCGGTTGAAACTACCTCTTGTTCGTGGTAGCTTTAGGTCTATAAAGCTATGTTTATGTACTTTTCAAACAAACTATGTACTTATATCATTTCAGCTTTGTAAACTCTATTCTTAGAAGCTCATGATATTTATTAACAGTCCTTGGAAAATGTATAAAATTCAGTAAAATTTCTTTCGTTTAATTGTCTTGTTAATATTACTGAAATTGGATAATTATTAGTTGGCTTACCCAGCGGGTTGGGTTATGTTCCATCACGACTAGTGGATTTGGGTTCGTGACAAATTAGTATCAGAGCACTAGGTGTATAGGTTCTACAAGTCATGGGCAAGTGTCTACTAGAGTCTTGCAGATCGGTATGATGGCGTCCATACCTATCTTCAAGAGGCTACAGAACATTTAGGATATACTTCCCATCTTTATTTCCTTATCGTGCAGCATTGATTCAGCTTGAAGCGTAACCCTTTCAATTCCTTCCACACCTTTGTATACGCACATGAGCGCTCAGTATCAGATGTGCATCGACGGCTTGTGATTCCATGGTTGAGGTGTGAGATGTTATTTTGGCGTGTTGATGATGGGCTAGTCTGAAGGACTTGAGGCTGGGTTTTGACGGTAGCTTGAGCATGGAGATTTCAATTGTATGAGCACATGCTTTTGGGACTTATATATCTTATAGTATCCCTGTTAGTGGAGTTTGGGATTGGATGACTATGTGGTGAGTATGATTTGATTGCGAGATGTGTTCATATTGTTCGAGTGTGGAGAGAAGAGTCTACCTGAGGTATAGCAAGGACTATGGGTGTTTGATTTCTATTTTGATTTGGCGTATGGCCTCGAGTTATGGGTGTGTTGAAGGACCTCTCATGTTGTTTAGTTGTTGAGTGAAGTAAATCTTCATGTCGCCTTATGAGTTCATACTCGAGAAGATTAAGTGATTCTGTAATAGTTATGACTGTGGAAGGGTATAGAAAGATGTCAGTTTCAGGCTAAGCATATGGGATATCTCTTGCGGGCGTCCTGAGGTTGTGTGATCCCTATGTTGTTTTGTAGCGAGTTCTCTTTTACTAGTGAATTATATGTGTTGCAATTGAGTTCGGGTCGCTTAGGAGAGTTGGCTTGACTGCTACAAAGATGAATCCGAGATTTGCAGATGATTTGAGGTATTAGATGGGTTGTGTTATATGAGCTTATGAAGGATTTAGTTGAATCTCATTGCGGTATGGTGGCAGTAATAGAGTATGATCATGGTGAGTTATTTTGTGTTTTGATCTATGGCGTTGAGGCAAGTAAGGGAGTCTTCTATTGATAAGTTGATTGCACGATTATGTGTTGTATTGGTTTTAGTTTGGGGTATACTGGTGAATCAGTTATGAATTGCAGAGGTGGAGTTTGAGAATGACTCGACTAAGGGAATTTTTGGATATAGGTTGTATTACACTCTATGTGTATATAGGAATCATGGAATAATTGAGTGGTTAGTTGTGAAGTATGTAGTGTGCATGGAGTAGGAATTTTCTCGGTTGCTTAGGAATGTGGGTTACTCCCTTGGGTGTTAGTATGCTAATAGGGAACATGTCGTTCGGTCCGTTGGGACAGTTTAATCGAGATTTGAGAAGAGTGGATGACTCTCGAGAATGGTTCTAATGGATTTAAGATTTAAATGTAGTGATTTGGAGTTTTCAAGATTTGTATATGGTAGAAACTGAGAGTTACATTGGACGGTGTCGAGACTTGTGGAATTTTTATATCATTGGGGATCATGCATTTCAGTATCAAGAGGGTGAAGGAAATAATTTTATGTTCACGTAAGGTCTCTTTTGAGTGGGTGTCTCGGTTCTGGGGCTTCGAGGTGCTTAAGAGGGAAGTTAGCGGCTTATGGGCCTTAGGGCATTGTGGTGTTATACTATGGTCTCTTGTGTGGTGAATTTTGGTTAAGGATCGTGGTGTTCTAGCAAATAGAAGTATCAATTTGAAGACAATTTGGAAAGGACTTGGAGAAATAGGACATCTTGGTAGTAGGTTGGATCAGCACAGTAACGGATATAATCGGTTCTTTAGGCACTTACGATGTGGCTAGTCTTTACAGGTGTTTCGTGGCAATGCTCTTGGGTTTTGGCGACCTTCGTGGCTGGGTTGAGTTAGAGAGATTCAGTTCTGATAGCTTGGTTATGTGCAAATGGGTTTCGAAGAGTTCTCAATGGTTTTTACCACGGTTCGAGGGGTATATTTCCTACTAGCATGAGGAGCATGTGGTGTATAGTGAAGATCTCTTGGATGAAATCAAATGGAAGTTCCTTGGCTAATTGAGTATGTAGTTTCTTGTGACTCAGAGTGGGCTATGAAGTTATCGTATTTTTCATATGACAGCATGGTAGATGCAGTGTGTTGTGTGGGATTGAGATTTACGTGAATGAGATCACAGTTCAGTTTTGAAAGGAAGGTCAAAAATTCGTAGGCAGCATAGACGGTCTCAGATGACTAGGTAAATTATATTACTATTTGGTATGGCTTGATGAGAGTATACATTTCAGAATGGGAATTATTTTTTATTTATGGATACTTCACTGGTACTGTGATACTCCCCTGGTTGATTGACTGCTGATATTCGAATTTTGCTATGTGGAACGGAAGAATTTTAGAAGTATTCCTCGTGGGATGATCGTGTATGATAGATGTATTATACATTCCGATGGTGGAGTTGGGATCAGATATATTGATTCGTGTGTTCTATGGATTTGGAGACTGGGAGTTCTCAGGAGCGAATTATTTCATGGTTGTGGATTGTGAATTCATGGTCGAAGCTAGCTAGCTAGATGATAGTGTGTGTTATAATTCAGTCATTGTGGTCTTTCAGAGGTTTATTTATCTATTTGTGGGTGCCCGGAGTTGATTTAGGGGTCCATTAGTAGGCCCAATTAGAATGTGTATTCTACACCAAGTCGGATTGGTTGGCTCCCTAATGTTAATGTTGAGGGATGTTCCATTCGGTTGTTGCTCAGCTTATTCGTGTTCTAAAATTTTTTGTGAGTTACTCTTCTATGCTACGAGGGGTTGTGATTCGTTGGTTTTTGGCACACATGGCGTGGTTCTATTGTGGTCTTATAGTGGAATTTGAATGAGATGAGTAATTGGGTATTACATTATTGAAGGCGATTGGTTATGTTTTTTCGGGTTTTGGCGTGGCGTCATCCGATTCTCTGTGGTTATGGTAATGCACTTTGAGTACTTGATGTCGAATCTCGCATGGTTATTGATTTTGAGAAGGGTGGCTCGAGGTATATGATATGGACCAGCGTTTGGATGGAGTCGCGCATTGCAGCAGAGTCATGTTGAGGTACGAACCTTTGTGTTAGAGTCAGGTGATGGTCCTACGGTGTGTGATGGGTTCTTAGCACTGCGTTGCAGTGATACCTGTTGAGCGTGCGGGACGGTTCTCTTGATTGAGTCATTTTTTCTATTGAGTACATTTGGATTGTTGTTTATTGGTGCATGGACTGCACGGTTCATGACTTTGGGTAGTATTCGTGTTGCATATCGGTAGAGTAGTTGGTATTCGATAAGATGAAGTCGCCAAATCTAGGATGAGTGCTATCAGATTTGATTGCGATATATTTGGAAGGATAATATCGGAAGTCCGCTTAGAAATTTGGCTATAGTTCTCGTTGAAGGAGAGGAATCTCCAAGGCTTGCTGATTCGATGAATGATTATGAGTTTCTGCGTGTTATTTCATGGTCGGCAGTGTACGAAGATTTTTGAATGAGGTTTTGTTAGGTATGAAGTTTATTACCAGGATTGGGTTTTTTTTAGCAGCTACCGTGATCGGAGATTTTGCTATGAGTATTTGAGTTATGTGGTATATCTTGTGATTGTAGTTAGGGTTATGGTAGCGGCTTCGTTCCGCTTGTTCAAACTTATATAGCGTGTAGGTTGCGAGATGAAAATCTTATAAGAAATTCTGGATGCTGGAAAAATTGGATTCTAAGGCTTATGGGCTAGGTTGAATTGACAAATTTCTGTTATCTTGTGTTATCGGACATATATGGGATAAGGTGATGTGGGATCACCCCCGGGTATGTGCATGGTAAGGTTACACGTCGGTTTGATGGTTTTTTGATAAGAACTCTTGGCACGTTCGAGGAGTGGGGGGGATGTAACAACCCGATTGGTCATTTTGAGCATTCGGTAGTTTGCGGGCATGATCCGTATGATGTGTTATGACTTATGTAAATCGTCAATTTTGGTTTCAGGTTATTCGGAATCGGTTTTGAATAATGAATCTCATTGTTGAAGCTTTAAGTTGAAAGAGTTGACCAAGTTTGACTTTTGTGAATTTGACCCCGGGACAGAGTTTTAATGGTTCCATTAGGTCCGGATGGTATTTTTGGACTCAGGCGTATGCCTGGATTTGCATTTGGATATTTCTAGAAGGTTTCAGCACAAGTTGGCGAAAGTTGGAGATTTGATGGTTTGGAAAGTTCATCAGTTTGAGCGGAAGTTGACTTTGAGGATATCGGATTCGGATTGTAGTTCCGATAATTGGAATAGCTTCGTGATGTCATTCTGGACTTGTGTGCAAAATTTGGATTCATTTCGGGATGATTTGATATGTTTCGGTGCGAGCTTTGGAAATTGGAAGTTCAAAGTTCATAGATTCCGATTTGAGGTGTGATTCATTGTTTCGATGTTTCTATGTGTATTTTGAGGCCTCGAGTAGGTCTGTGTAATGTTATGGTACTGGTTGGTATGTTTGGACGGGGTCCCGAGGGGCTCGGGCATATTTCGGACTAATTTCGGGCTATTTTCCTTCAAATTTGCACTTCCGGTTCTGATGATGTCTGGTGCACCCAGTGTTCTTCGCGATCGCGGACTGAGAGATGCGACTGGGTAAGGGAAAAATTGAGGCTGAGTGGCTCTTTATCACGTTCCCGAATATGGGTCCCTGTTCGTATAGGTTACTACAAATCGAGCATCGCGTTCGCGTAGGTGTGCACACGTTCGCATTTTAGAGCTGAGTTGCGCAGGTCTTCATGGCTTCTTCATCGCGTTCGCGATCCTGGGGCCGCGTTCGCGTAGGTTCTTTTCGAGACTGAGCAGTTCATGCTTCGCGATCGATAGCTTATTGCGCGATCACCTAGTGTTTTTGCAGGGGCAGTGCATCTTCTTCTTCGCGATCGCGAGGGTATTTCTGCAATTGCGATTCATTGATTCGCCTAGTGATTATAAATTACTCTATTTCGAGAGTTTTGGCCATTTTGCATTTTGGGAGCTATGGAGCTCGGATTGAGGCGATTCTTGAAGCAATTTTCACCATATGAATTGGGGTAAGTGTTCTCTACTCGGTTTTGGTTACATTTCATGAATCTATCTTCGATTTTAGCTTTTGGTTGATGAATTTTAAAGAGGAAATTGGGGGTTTTGGCCTAAAGTTTCATAATATGATTTTTTGAGTTAAGAACATCGAATTGGAGTCGGAATTGAGTGAAACTAGTATGGTCGGACTCGTAATTAGGTGGGTTATCGAATTTTGTCGGGTTCCGAGGTGCGAGCCTAGGTTGGGATTTTGGGCCGATTTCGGGCTTTGAATCAAGATTTGATCTTTTAGGATCGGGATTGATTCCTTTAGCATTGTTTGATGTATTTGAATGGTTGTTGGTTAGTTTCGAGCCATTCGAAGGTCGGAACGCGCGGGATGGCATCTTTGGAGCCTCACTTGGCTTGCTCGGCAATGGTATTGGCTCGTTCGAGGTAAGTATCTCTTCTAAACTTAGTGTTGAGGGTATGAAACCCGCATTACGTATTATGTGATTGATATTAAGGTGATGCACATGCTAGGTGATGGGCGTGTGGGAGTGCACCCTATGAATTGGGACTCCGTGGTTTCCATGGCACTGTATAGTGGCCCTATTTTGTTGATATCTTTGTTTTCACCATGTGATAAAGTAACTGAGCTGTCAATCATGCTAAATATCATGTTTAGGCTTTTATGTTGATATTTTTAGGACCCATAGTGGTCGTTTCTTCCTATCATCTCATTGATTTCATTGCTATTTCGTACTTAGTCATATCCATGCATTCATATCATATCTCAGTCTTAGTCTTGTTTATTGATACATCATATCATTGTTGTCGGGCTAGTTTCATGACACTGTGAGCCTGTGAATGAGACTGGAGATATTGATGGATGAGTAAAGTTGAGAGCCTGATTATGAGTAACAGTTATGGGATCGGGCTGCACGCCTCATCATGTTATATTGATTTATGCTTGGATCTGGCTTATTATAGCGTTTGGGCTGTGGGAGCCCCTCCAGAGTCTGTTCACACCCCCAGTGAGCGCGGTTGATTATATTGAGGGATGGATCGTCCCTGGACATGGATCTTGTTCGAAGTAATTATATACCTGGAGATGGATCTTCTCCATGGGGCCGGATTGGCTTTCCTCGGTGCTGAGTAAATGATGGTCAGTGATGTATATATTCCGGGATGGATCTTCCCTGGGCCGTATAGATCATATACAGTACCGAGTGGTTGAGCATGATGAGTGGATAGTGTGAAATAGTGAGATTGAGTACTCTAAGAGTGTGAGTACGTGATTCATCTCTGAGATACATGGCATCTACATGCACACATGACATACTGACATAGAGATGCATTTTTCCTCATGATATACGGTATCACGTCATTCATGACTTATTATACACATTGATATGTGGGCATAGAGAGGTATTTTATACTTGTTATCTGGAAAGAAAATGAAACATTTTTATTTATTGTGGAAAGGATATTTGGAAAATTATAGTTTACAAACTTACTCGCATTTTTGGTATTTCCGGTAAGAGATTTTGATTTTTCACTGAGATACTTGAAAAAACATGACCATTTTTTGGAACTGTGAACGAGCTTAGCATTGTTATTTCTGAGATACCTCTTTTATACTTGTATTTATATTGTTATGAACTGTTGTGGAATTTTAGTATTGAACCCGACCTTGTGTTAGCTCGTCACTACTTTCAACCTAAGGTTAGGTTTGTTACTTACTAAGTACATGGGGTCGTATGTACTCATACTGCACTTCTGCACTTCTGCATCTTGCGTGCAGATGTTGGTTGTTGATGTTTCTGTGTTCGATGGGAGCTGGATTGAAGATGTACCTGCGTTTCAGTTGAAACTGCCCCTTGTTCGTGGTAGCTTTAGGTCTATAAAGCTCTGTTTATGTACTTTTCAAATAGACTATGTACTTATTTGATTTCAGCTTTGTAAACTCTATTCTTAGAAGGTCATTTGTACTACCAGTTGTCACACCTCCTTTTTCCACTACCCCCTGGATTAATGAAGGGGTAGTAAGGGAGTTTTTCC
>ML336925.1:0-36566 GCA_005239505.1 Nicotiana paniculata | reverse complement strand
GCTTCCAACTCATAGGCGCCTTTCCCAGCTATGCCTCGGATTTTGTAAGGTCCTTCCTAGTTTCGATTTAGCTTTCCTGCATCTGCTTCTTTCGTTTATTGAAAAACTTTTTTGAGGACGAAGTCCCCAATCTTAAAGTATCTGAGATGAGCTTTACGGTTGTAATAACGCTCTATGATTTGCTTTTGAGCTGCCATCCGTATCAATGTTGCTTCTCTCCGCGGTTCGATCAAGTCCAGGTTGGTCCTTAATTCGTCGTCATTTTCACCTTCCATGGCTGTTGAGAACCTTATGCTTGGTTCGCCAATCTCCACGAGTATTAAGGCTTCTGAGCCATAAACAAGTGCGAACGGAGTTTCTCCCGTGGCTATCTTTGAAGTTGTTCTGTATGCCCATAGTAGCGCTGGTAACTCTTCAGGCCAATTTCGTTTGGCTTTATCCAGCCGCTTTTTTAGATTGTTGATGATGACCTTATTAATTGACTCAGCTTGACCATTAGCCACGGGGTGGTACAGCATTGAAGTAATCCGCTTGATTTGCCAACTTTCAAAGAATTCAGTGATTTGCGAGCCTATGAATTGTGGGCCATTATCACACACGATTTCCTTTGGTATTCCAAAGCGGCATATTATGTTTCGCTAGAAGAAGCTTTTAACTTCCTTTTCTCGCACTTGTTTGAACGCTTATGCCTCTACCCATTTTGTAAAATAGTCGGTTAGTACGAGTAAAAACCGTACATGTCCTTTAGCTGTGGGAAGAGGTCCCACTATGTCCATACCCCATTTCATGAAAGTCCATGGGGATATCATTGGATGTAATAATTTTGCTGGTCGATGCATGTTATTGACAAACCTTTGGCATCTGTCACATTTGGATACGAAATTCTCAGCTTCTTCTTCCATCTTAGGCCAATAGTATCCGGCTCTGATTAGTGTTTTCACTAAGGATCTCGCCCCTGAGTGATTTCCACAGTGTCCTTCGTGGACTTCTTTCATCAAAAATTCCGTTTGGTTATGTCCGAGGCATTTAGCTAGGGGTCCTCCGAACATCTTGCGATAAAGTGAGTTGCGAATAAGGCAGTACCGTGCAGCTTTGTGGCGAAGTGATTGAGCTGCTTTCCTGTCTTTAGATACGGTGCCATTCTGCAAAAAATTAAGAATTTCGTTTCTCCAGTCCCAGGTTAGGTTGTGGAAAGTTACCTCATTCCTGTCCTGGTCTATTATTGAATGATCGACAATTGTATTGTCTTTGTTCGTTACTTCAGTGACTACTGCGAGGTTAGCTAGTGCATTTGCTTCTGCACTTTCCTCTCTAGGTATTTGCATTACCTTCCATGTTTTGAATTGTCTCACGAGTTCTCGTGTTTTTTCAAGATATTGTTGCATTCTAGTCTCTCGAGTGATGTAAGTCCCCCGTATCTGATTTATTACCAGTTGAGAGTCGTTGTTGATCACAATTTGCTCGATTGAGAGCTCCCGTGCGAGTTCAAGCCCTGCAATAACAGCTTCATACTCTACTTCATTGTTAGTTATAGGATAACACTTGATAGATTGCCGTGTCTTTTCACCCGTGGGTGATATCAATACTGTGCCTAAGTCGGCGCCTTTTATATTTGAAGAACCATCGGTGAACAAGGTCCATAGGCCTGGATTAACACCGTTAAAGAGTTGTAACTCTTTTTCTACTTCAGATACAATGCTATTACTAAAGTCAGCAACAAAATCAGCTAGTATTTGAGACTTAATTGCAGTCCTAGGCTGATAGATTATTTCATGCTCACTTAATTCTATGGCCCACTTGGCTAATCTTCCTGACAATTCCTGTTTATGCAGAATATTTCTTAAAGGATATGAGGTCACAACGGTGATTGGGTGGCATTGAAAATAGGGTCGTAATTTTCTAGATGCCATTATTAAAGCTAAGGCTAACTTTTCCAGATGTGGATATCTAATCTCAGCATCTAGCAAAGTTTTACTTACATAATAGACAGGTGATTGTTTACCTTTTTCTTCTCTTACCAACACTGCACTTACAGCAATTTCTAAGACAGCAAGGTAGATGTACAATCTTTCTCCTTCTTTTGGCTTTGAAAGCAATGGTGGTTTCAATAGATAAATCTTCAGGTTCTTGAGGGCTTCCTGACATTCTTCAGTCCATTCGAACTGATTCTGCTTTTTGAGAACTAAGAAGAATTTAAAACTTTTTTCGGAGGATTTAGAAATAAACATACCCAAAGCTGTTATTCTCCCTGTCAGTATTTGAACTTCCTTTTTATTTGTTAAAATATCATGTATTTCTTCTATAGCTTTAATTTGAGCGGGATTTACCTCTATTCCTCTGTTTGACACAAGGAAACCCAAAAATTTACCTGATTGCATTCCAAAAGCGAATCTCTATGGATTTAACTTCATATTATACCTGCGTAGAATATCAAAAGCAGTAGAGAGATGTTGGAAATGGTCTTGTGCTTGTGTTGATTTACCAACATATCATCAATATAGACTTCCACCGTTTTTCCAAGATGTTCTTGGAACATTTCAGTCACTAACCTTCGATAGGTGGCTCCAGCGTTTTTTAAGCCAAAAAGCTAAACTTTATAACAGTAAGTCCCCCTGTTTGTAATGAAGGAAGTTTTTTCCTCATCTGAGGGATTCATTTTAATTTGATTATAACCAGAATATGCATCTAAAAAGCTCAATAATTCATGACCTATTGTGGCATCAATCATTTGATCTATATGTGGCAATGGGAATGAATCTTTGGGGCATGCTTTATTCAAGTCGGTATAATCTACGCATACTCCCCACTTGCCATTCTTTTTAGGCAATACCACGGTGTTTTCTAGCTAGTTAGGGTACATTACCTCTCGTATCGAACCAATCTTCAAGAGTTTATGTACCTCTTCATCGATCACTTGGTTCTTGAATGGTCCTTGCTTTCGTTTCTTCTGCTTAACAGTACGAAGGATAGATCTTTATTTAGTTTATGAGTCATCACTTCTGGTGGGATGCCTGTCATATCTGAGTGGGACCACGCAAAGCAGTCTGCGTTAGCCTTTAAATAATCAATTAACTTACCTCTTCGAGCGGGGCCTAGCCGCGTGCCTATATACACTTTCTGCTCAGGCTTTTGTTCAGATAATGGAACAGCTACGATTTCCTCCATAGTTGCTTTGATGTGCTCATCTTCCTCCGGTTCACGAATGACGTCCGATCTGGAATCTGCATCTGTGTGGTATAGTACACCTTCCGTGGTAACTTGACTCTCCTTCCCGTAAGTATTTTCTTGCGTACCTGTTTCAGCAATAATACCTTCCGTACCTATTTGGGTAATAATTTCTTCCATTCTTGTTTGGGTTGTGTTACCTGCTTGGGAGATTCCCTTATCTCGTAATTCTTTCACCTCTATTTTTTTGTTGTAGTGTACCACAGAGTTTATATTTCTTGCGGTCTGATGATGTCCTTTGATTTGTTGAATCCCCCATTCAGAGGGAAATTTAATTACCTGATGCAACATGGAGGGTATCGCTTTCATGTCGTGGATCCATGGCCTTCGAATGATCACTTTATAAGCCATGTCAGTATCGATGACTTGGAACCTGGCACTTTTGATCACCCTCTCAGCATAAGTGCTAAGCTCAATTTCTCCTATAGTTATAACCGTAGAGTTATCAAACCCTGATATGTCTCGCGCTTTTGGGATTACTTGATTCCCCAGTAGCATTTCTTCCACGACTCTTAACAAAATGATATTGACTGAACTGCCTGGATCAATCAACACTCTTTTTACGTTATTGTCATGAATAAGTAAGATATTACCAGAGCATCGTTGTGCGGAAGCATTAATCCGCTGATATCTGCATCATCGAAGGTTATATCGTCTTCTTCCATATTTTCACGAGCCCGTTTTCGATGTGTAATTATGAACTTTGTGGTTATTTTGCAAATCACTATGTTTACTTCTTCACCCCTGTGGATCACGTTGACGGGTCATTTTGGAAAAGGAGGCTTTGGGGGATCCTGCCTGTTCCTCATATATACCTGTTTTCCTTTATCACTAAACAATTCTGTTAAATAGCCCTGTTTTAATAAATTTTCTACTTCACCTTGTAAAAATCTGCAATCCGCAGTTTTGTGCCCATGATCGTTGTGAAATTCACACCAGTGATCTGGGTTTCTTCTACTTGGATTTGACCGCATCTCTTTGGGCCACTTAACCTTGTCTCCCATGTTCCTCAATATTGAGACAAGTTCAGTAGTACTTACATTAAAGGTATGATCCCCAATTTGAGTACTACCTCTAGGTCGTTCATCTCGATCTTTTCTGGATCTAGACGAGGATGAGACTACGTCTCTTCCTTGTGGTCTATAGTCCGACCTAGTGTTTTCAAACCTGGGGCGGATATCGCGTCCTGAGGGTCCTAAGGAAGGATCGTACCTGTTTTTACCTGATCTTCTATCTGATTCAGGACGTCTGGATCTGGAATGATCTTCATCTCTCGAACGAGAAATGATATCTTCTTCTATTCTGAGTTTAGTACTGTACCGGGGAATTCTCTTAGACTCTCCTTCAGTCGTATCGTGGCTTCTGAGCTTTTATCGTTCAGATTGCTTGCAAATGCCATGGCTGCCAATTATCAGGCACCCTGGGTAACTGCATTCTTTCTCGTTGAAACCTGTCTACAAACTCACGGAGTAGTTCCGTGTCTCCTTGTTTTATTTTGAATATGTCTTCCATTCTCTTCTCAACTTTTTGTGCACCAGAGTGTGCTTTTATAAACGAATCTGCAAGCTCAGCAAAAGAGTCAATAGAATTTTCAGGGAGAAGAGAATACCAGGTTAGGGCCCCTTTGGTAAGTGTTTCCCCAAATTTTTTGACAAGGACTGATTCAATCTCTTGTTTCGTTAAGTCGTTGCCTTTTACCCCAGTAGTGAAAGCAGTCACATGGTCGCGTGGGTCAGTTGTTCCATCATATTTGGGAACGTCAGGCATTTTAAACTTCTTGGGTATAGGCAAGGATGCCGCACTTGGCTTCCAAGGTTGTTGAGAATATCTATCAACATCGATGCCTTTGATGATAGGTGGTACTCCAGGAATTTGTTCGATGCGATCGTTCTGCTCCTTCATCTGCTTCTGCATTGTTAGTAGTAAATTTTGTAATTCTGAGTTATTAGATATACCTGGTCTTGTTTCGAGAGATTCATTAGGAGTATCTCCTCTTCCTGAGTTTGCCAACCCAGATTGAGGATTTTCCATGGTGATGGTGTTATTGAGGAGTGGCGTCGGCGGTGTAGGTAACGCTGACGGTAATTCTCTCGCAAATTCTTGCAAAGCTTGACTCACATACACTGCAATCATTTGCTTTACACAATCTTGTTCCACAGTTTGATCAATATCACCATTGTTGTTATTGGATCTTTCTGGGGATTGTTCCCTCGAACCACGTGGGGTTCCTAAAGGCGATGGAACTGGGGTTCCACTCCTTTGCTGGTTCTTGTCGTTGGGGTTTGACATAATTCAGAGGATATCACTTGAAAAGTAAACAAAGATTATCAAATACCCGGTAACGGAACCAATTTGTTTAACTAAAGAATTAGACTCTTTGACTAAAGCTTATTTTTAAGATGAATACGGGTTACTGATAATCAAGGTAACGGAGAAAAATTAATAATAGACAATATTAATATTGCAGAAATATAAAAAATCGAAGTTGATTGTATTCAAGAATCAGATGCCTTTACAAGTTGTATTCCCCTTCCTTATATAGGAGATTCTTACAACGTACTACTCTTGCTATGCTTACTCATTAATGACTAATTATGACATTAATGAGGCGTTACAATGGATAACGGTAATTGGGGTTCGGTTACATAACGTTCGAGTAATCAATTGTTGGTCCTTGAATCTGCCCATAGGTTGTATAGATTCATTCTGACCGTGCCTCTCTCCCATTTTGGTCAAGTTGGGTTTTCCGTGGCTGATATGTTCGTGGGTTTACTGAATCGTGCCTCTTTGTACCGTATCTCTTCAAAGAATCACATCCAGCTATCGCATTTTTCTGTGTCCACGTGACTGGCTGAGTTGTCAAAAGTGGGCTTATGTGTGAAACTCTTTTTTACCAATACAATCTAACGATTGTAAATCTAGTCTTGAGGGAATGAAACCCCGAATTTTATGTCATGTGACTATTTTGAGGTGATGCACATGCTAGGTGACGGGCGTGTGGGAATGAACCATTAGGGAATGTGACTTGGTTCATTCCATAGCAACTGTAACGTTGCATATTTTGTTGAAACTATCTGATACTCATGTGTTTTAGAAAGAATTTCTGTAAATTGGGTTGAATGCCATGTTTAGGCCTTATGCCAGTGTTGTTTGGACCCTTAGAGGTACTTTCTTGCTATCCTCTCATTGTTTTGATTGAAAATCTATACTCAGTCATGTAATATATTTACTGCATAGCTCCGTCTCTATTACTCTGTTTTGATGCATCATATAAATGTTATTTGGGTTGAGTACTTTGTTTTACTAAGAGCCCGAGGGGCTTGAGAGGTTTATGACTGAGTGAGGCCGAGGGCTTGATTTGTGAGGATATTTTTGGATCGGGTTGCACACCACAGCATGTTTGATATAGGCCGAGGTCCTCATTGATTTATGCCATGATTGGCTTGATATAGCGCTTGGGTTGAACGAGCCCCTCCGGAGTCTGTACACACCCCCAGTGAGCACAGGTACCTACTGAATGCGGGTGCCGAGTGCTGAGTGACTGGGAGGCATGAGTGATGGTAAGGTTTGCCCGAGGGGTTGTACACGAGTGATTGTGAGGTTTGCCCGAGGGGCTGTATATGAGTGATGTTTGCCCGAGGGGCTGTATATGAGTGATGTATCTCGATGGGCTGATTATGGTTTCATAATTTTTTCTCACCTTGCATTGAGCCTTTGTTTTGAAAACTGTTGAAAGATGTCTTTAAATGATTTTATTGGAACTGGATTTAAACAAGCTGATTTGATTCAAACTCTGGGTTTAAAAAGGATGTTGTATTTTACTGAGTTTTTGTGATATGAACTTTACTTGCATTATTTCTCATCAGTACTTCTCAATCTTTATTTAGTGTTGTTACTTACTGAGTTGGCGTACTTACGTTACTCCCTGCACCTTGTGTGCAGATCCAAGCATTTTTGGATCCAGTAGAGGTTGTTGATTATTCTTGACGCAGATTCTCGGAGTTAGCAAAGTATCTGTCTGGCGATCGCAACCCTGCTTTCCTCCTTCTTTGTCTTTCCTTAGTTGTACTTGATTAATCCCAGACTATGTTAGTCCTGATATTTTTAAACAGTTGTAGTAGTTGCTCATGACTAGTGACACCCCGATGTCGGATTTTTCTTTTCCGCACTTTTGTTTTGATTTGAATCCCTTTATGAAGGTTTTATATTAAATAGCTTTGAAATTATATTTGAAATGAAAATATAGAATTATTTTGGTATTGTGTTGGCATGCCTAGTACCATGATAGGCGTCATCATGACATGGTTAGTTTTGGGTCGTGACACAGTGACTGTGAGGACTGAGTGAATTGATACTCTGAGAGTATGCATTTGGTTTTATCATTTTGTTGCATTGCATTCGACAGGCAGACTTGACATGGAGGCATAGAGATGCATTTTCCTCATGTTGTACAGTATTGCGTCATTCATGACTTCACATACACATTGACATATAGGCTTAGAGATGTACTTTCCTCATGCTATTTGATAATGAAATATCTTACCTGTTGTCGAAAGTGTTCGGGAGAAATCACAGTTTTTTTGATTTACTCACATTTTGGTGATTTCAATAAAAGATTTGGGTTCTCACTATTATACTTGGAAAGCATGCCTATTTTCCGGAACAGTGAACGAGCTGAACATTATATCTCTGAGTTATTTCTTTTAGCACTTTTATTATATTGTTATGAATTGTTGTTGGCTATTGGTGTTGGACTCCGACCTTTGTCCCAGCTCGTCACTACTTTCAACCTAAGGTTAGGTTCGTTACTTATTGAGTACATGGGGTCGGTATACTCATACTACACTTCTGCACCTTGCGTGCAGATTTTTTATGTCGATGTTGCTATGTATGGTGGGAGTTGGCATTGAAGACGTACCTGTATTCCGGTCATTGCTGCCTTTTGTTCCTGTAGCTCTAGAATTATTAATCTGTTCAGGTATATTTCAAATAGATGATGTATTTATTTCATATCAGCCTTGTAAACTCTAAATCTTTAAAACTCATGATTTGTACTACCAATCCTTGGAAAATTCCTTGTATAAAAGTTCCGTTATATTATCTTTATTTCTCTAAGTAAATCTCTTTTGAATTGGATTGTTGCTAATTGGCTTACCTAGTATGGTTGGGTTAGATGTCATCACGACTAGTTGGATTTGGAGTCGCGAAAAAGGTATTTGGATTAGTTAAGAGAACTCAAATGGCGGAGCAACTCACACACTAGACACTAACGGTTTGCTTTTAAAAATTATGCAGAAATACAAAGAAGAGTGAAAAGAATTTTTTAATTTTCGATAGTGAAAATGAAGCCAAGCCTCTGAATTGATAAACTAACGAGTTGGAGCCTCAGTAGGTGCAAAGATGATTGTTCATGGAAAAGGTGTCTCTTTAGCAGAAATATTCAAATTTCCGTTAAATACTATTTGGTCGCAAATTGTCATTAGAAAAAGAAATCATAAATTTTTTAAGTTAAAATTCCGCACGAAAAAAATATCCAAAAAAGATAAATAAATTTGATCCAAGAAATATGTCAATCAATCAAATCCATATCTAAAGTCAAACCAAACGACATCGATAACGGCGCGAGACTTGTTTCTTTCTCAACTCTTTTAGAGGTAGAAGAAGTTATATAAGCACAATAATTTTCCTCTTCATTTATAATACTGGACAAAGTTTCTTTGTAAAAGGAATTATTTAAAATATTTTATTTTCTTCCATTTTTCATTCACACATCAATTAAAAGCCTCAAAAGAATAGGCAAAAAAGGAACAAAAAGTTCGTCCGACAAGCGATAGAGTGCGAGTTCTAACCAATTAAGGCACCCGATTATCTCTTGGTGGGAGAAAATTGAATTAAAGTAATAACATAGGTCTTGCCTACTCCACATCGTGTATTATTTTAAGTTATTAGATGCTCATATTTCTTCACACCTAATTATATGTGAAATTGATTTTGTCCTAAACCACCAACCTATATTCTTTCATTAAGGAAATGAAGAAGATGGATGATAGGGTATGGAATAGGATTTCTGTATTTTTAAGTGGAGGTCTCAGTTTCGAGCTGAAAATGAAAAAGTTTTATTAATAAAAAACGTTTTTTCTTGTAATATGCCTTACGCGATGCGTAACAGTTAGGCGGTATAAATCAAACGAAGGAAAAACTAAAAGAAATGATGGGATAGGAGTTAGGCGGTTTTGATTTATCAAGTAATGGCACCGTCAGAAAGCATATAAGAGATACATTTGCTCCTACCACGAAATGGTCCATGCTAAAAAAGAACAAAAAGAGAAGCTTAAAGACAGGGAAAAGAGGATATAATTAACAAATAAAGAAAAGGCCACACGCAAAGATGTACAAGAAGACCAGGTTGTCTTTTACCTTTATATTATATATATATATATATATCCTAATAATTCATATCTTATCGTCACCAAACTTTAATATTTCTTTGTATTAAAGGTGGCAAAAAGAAATAAAGAAAAGCAAGTCGTTAGCTACTTATGCCCAACAGCTCATCATCTATTTATTTTGTACCATCTTCTTAATTTTCTACAAATTAAATTGCGATTCAATACGCCAATAACAAAATTTCCATTTAGCAAATTAAGCTATTGACCTATAAAATACATTTTATCAATTTGATTCTCTCACCCTCCTCAATTTCTTCTCTTTTTCTTGGAGAGGGTATGGAGCAAAATGCACTCATGACATAAGATCCATCCAATTTTGTCCAAAATTTAAGTACTGAACCTATTTTTTTTTTTTTTTGTCCGTTCCAAAAAAATTAACTCATTTTTAAATTTAGTAATAATTTAGTTTAAATTTATAAGTCTACTCTTCATGAGAAGCTTTTATAACCACACAAAAATACTGTAGGGCCCTTTTTGACTTGTTTAGGACTACAAATTTCAAAAAAAATTATTTTTTCTTAACTCCGTGTCTAATCAAACATGTTCACATAAATTAAAACGGATGGAGTAATTTTTTGTATTGAAATAATACCACGAAACAATCATTTTAGGGTAACTAAATTTCCACTCTTTAATAAGTCAAATGCAGGGGAAAGCCAGGAAAACAAAATTGTCTAATGCTTCCAACTTGAGTTTTCAACCAAAAATTTCCAAGTAAAAAAGTGCATTTATGAAGTATTAATTTCACTAAGCTTAAAGCCTTCTAAAAAATTCGAAGTTACATTGAAAATGGCCAAAAAAAAAAAATACCAATTGACAGGCAAATTGAAGATAAGAAAGCGAATAACGCCTCAAAAAGAAAAAGGAAAAAGAGAACTAAAAAAGAAGATGAAAAATGATAGAACTGAAATTTCACCTGTCAAAGTTTTAAGTAACATTTACGCGGTGAAACTAAACTTCTTCCCGAATCAAAGAAAAGCCAAGTTGCACATATCAAGCATGGAGAATCATGAGGAACATTTGATTTTAATATAAATATTAATTGGACTTTTTAAGAAACGTATATATGTATATACAAGTTGATGTCTATCTCCTAGCCACCAAAATTTTGAAATTAGAGTAGTTGAATTTTTATCCTTGTATCTATTAACTAATATAGTATTAAATTTCTCGTACTAACGATCTTTTTCTTATTATTCATTAAATTTTAACACACCAACTTTCATCGTTCCAAAATTATTAACCATATGTTAGTTTAGATGCTTGCATATGTATTTAATTTGTGTACACTAAACGTAATTTGATAACCTAGAAAAAAGGATAGTATTAACGTGTCACAACCAAATTTCAGTAATTTAAAACTAATTCTTTTTATTCTTGGACTATATGTGTATACGGTCAAAACCGGGTTCGCCTCTTGTGTGACTAATCGAGACTAGAATATGGTAGGTTAAAGTTTGACCTCGAATTATATCGAATCGAGGTGCGAAGTTATATCGTTAAGCTCGAGACCCCGGGACCGAACAAAATCGAGATCAAATGAAATAGAGGGAAATTTGCATAGCCAAATAACATAAGGACGAAATATCCGCGATCGATTGTAGACGGCAGAAATCTCGGCACGTATCAAGGATATGCTTATTGATTAGCAAATCATTAGATTTTTTACCTTGTATAGAATTGTATTAAGAGTAGGATTCCCCTACAATATAAAGGGGGTCTGATCATTTGTAACACACATCACATTACGCAATATAAAGCAATGTACTATCATTTTTTAGTTGTTATCATCTTGTTATTCTGTTCATACATCAGTTGAGACATCTTTTGGTTCATGGGTGATCGAACTCGAGGGCCAAGGCTGTTTGATTTGTGTGGTTTGAATTTATTCTTTTATCGTCAATTTCAATATTAATCTGTTTTCTTAATTTGTATCAAGTTACATCACATATCCTTAAAACCACGTATAAATTCAATTGTTATCCGATTTTTAGAGTAAACAGTTTGGCGCCCACCGTGGGGCTAAGGATAATAGTGATCACCTGGTACAAACTTTTATAACACACATTATTCCATGCTTGTTCTTTGGAGTATCTTTGATTCCATGATCAAAATGTCGAACTCTCAGTTAGCACCCCTACACGTGGACAATGATTTCGGTCACCACGACAAAAATGATAACATAGCACCAGGGAACGACGTACCTCTAGTTGGCCTCGATGGAGTTCCGACTGTAGATCCAATCGATGTCAGCTCGCATGTGCCATCAATGCTAATTCGGTCGTCGATCCCGAGAGCAGCATCCGTAGAGATGTTCTATCAGCCGCTCAAAGCACACATTGCCGCGAAGAGGGCGAGATCAGCTTGCGGGTGCTCTTCGAAATGTTGTAGGCTCAACAAGCAGCGATAGCTCAGCTCCAAAACCAATATCACCCACCGAGCAGGATCTAGCCCGGGTCGTCCCAAGAAGTTGTCCACAAGGTCGAATCAGCTTCAAGGAAATTGAACGAGAAGGAATCGGGGTCGATCCTACAATCATGAAGATGCTCGAAGAACTGACAAAACGAGTTGAGTCGAGGGAAAAGAAGATCGAGGCAAACGACAAGAAGGTGGAAACTTACAACTCCATGGTCGATCAAATCAAATCCCAGGGGCACCACCAATATTGAAGGGTCTGGATTCCAAAAATTTCGTGCAAAAACTCTCCCCCCCCCCCTCCCGAGCGTAGCTCCCAAACCAATTCCCAAGAAGTTCTGCATGCCCGAGATTCCTAAATACAATGGAACAACCGACCCAAACGAGCATGTCACCTTTTACACATGTGCTACCAAAGGGAATCATCTAGAGGATGACGTGATCGAATATGTGTTGCTAAAGAAATTTGGGGAAACCCTGTCAAAGGGAGCTATGATATGGTACCACAATTTACCACCTAACTCTATTTATTAGCTTGCTATGCTTGTAGATTATTTTGTAAAGGCACAGGCTGGGGCCATCAAGGTCGAAACCAGGAAGTCGGACCTTTTCAAGGTAAGGCAGAAGGATAACCAAATGCTCAGAGAATTTGTGTCTTGATTCCAAAAGGAACAAATGGATATTCCACTGGTCGCTGATGATTGGGTTTTCCAAGCTTTCACCCAAGGACTCAATGTTCGAAGCTCAGTGGCTTCGCAGCAGTTGAAGCAGAATTTAATAGAATACCCGGCTGTTACTTGAGCCGATGTGCACAATTGGTATCAATCAAAGATCAGGGTCCAAGACGACCAACTTGGGGCTCTTTCCGTGTCCATTTACCCTATCAGGACCGTTGATAGAATCAATAGGGACATTGACCGAGAACTGAGGTTGAACAGGGATCGGTATTAGCCGTATAATAAAGACCGTATGAGCAGCGGATCTGGGCAAAATCTTGTACGAAATGAAAGGAGGAGTATCGAGGCCAGAACTCTCAAGGGATTATGAGTAAGAACGACTTCGACAAGACTATCGGACCTAAAGAAGCACCACGATTATTAGAATATAACTTTAATGTTGACGCACCCGCCATTGTATCGGCTATCGGACGCATCAAAGATACCAAATGGCCTCAACCTTTACAAACCGATCCAGCCTAGAGAAATACCAACCAAATGTACAAATATCATGACACACATGGCCACAGAACGGATGGTTGTCGACAGTTGGGAGAAGAAGTAGCCCGATTATTCAACGACGGGCACCTTCTGGAGTTTCTGGTGATCGAGCCAAGAATCATTTCAAAAATAGAGATTCCAATAAACAAAACGAGCAGGAAGAACCTCAACACGTCATTCATGCGATTATCGGAGGGGTCGATATTCCCTAAGGTCTGATGTTAAAATTCACCAAGGTGTCAATCACGAGGGAGAAATGAACTCGGGAGTACATACCAGAAGGAACCTTATCTTTCAACGATGAGGATGCAGAATGAATCATACAGCCCCACAATGATGCACTGGTAATGTCTGTACTCATGAATAAAACTCGAGTTAAACTTGTGTTAATTGGTCCAGGTAGTTCGGCCAACATCATTCGATCAAGGGTCGTAGAAAAACTCGGCCTACATGACCAAATCGTTCCCGCGGCTCGAGTGCTAAGCATATTCAACATGGCTTGTGAAACTACAAAGGGACAAATAACGTTACTAGTGAAGCAGCAAGGACCATCCAGGAGACCAAGTTATATATGATCGAAGGGGACATGAGATATAACGCCCTGTTCGGGAGACCATGGATCAACAACATGAGGGTTGTGCCCTCGACCCTTCACTAGGTTCTAAGATTCCCAACACCATAAGGGATTAAAACAATCTATAGGGAAGAAATCACAGACGCCGGCATCGACCCAACTAGATAAGCAGGGGACTGACGAAGATGATGATTATAGGGTTCCTTGATCCATCATAGTCCCCGATGATTCCGACGCTACTAAATCAACTGTCGAAGAGCTGGAGCAGGTCATACTGATCGAACATCTGCTCGATCGAAAGGTATACCTATGCTTAACTCCCGAGCTCAGGAAAAAACTCATTCAATTTCTTATAGCTAACATGGATTGTATTGCTTGGTCCCATCTCGGCATGAGAGGAATCCCACCAGAGATCACCTTTCATAAACTAAGCTTGGACCCGAAATTCCATCCGGTGAAGCAGAAAAGGAGATCCCAGTCCGAGATCAAGCATGCTTTCATCAAAGACGAGGTAACTAAGCTCCTTAAAATAGGGTCCATCCCGGAAGTCAAATACCCCGAATGGCTAGCAAACGTAGTAGTAGTAGTCCCTAAGAAAGGGAACAAACTAATAATATGTGTGGATTACATGGATTTAAATAAGGTATACCCCAAGGACTCTTTTCCTTTGCCTAACATCGGTCGCATGATCGATGCCATGGACGGCGACGAGATCCTACGTTTTATCGATGCCTATTCCGGGTACAACCAAATACAAATGAACCCGGATGATCAGGAAAAGACCTCATTCATCACTAAGTATGGCAGATACTGCTATAACGTAATGCCATTTGGATAGAAAAGTGCTGGTTCCACTTACCAACGCCTAGTAAATCGGATGTTCGAAGAAAAATAGGAAAATATATGGAAGTTTACATTGATGATATATTAGTTAAGTCCCTGCGAGCATATAACCATTTGAAGCATTTGCAGGAAACCTTCAGTATATTGAAGAAGTACAACATGAAATTGAATCTAGAAAAATGCACGTTTGGAGTCGGGTCACGTAAATTTCTCGGATTCATGGTATCCAACCGAGGAATCGAGATCAACCCCGACAAGATCAAATCTATTGAGGATATCATGTTAGTGGACAACGTGAAGGACGTGCAACGGCTAACCGAGAGCACAGCTTCCCTCGGACGATTCATCTCGAGGTCCTCCGATAAGCGTCATCGATATTTCTCGTTGCTGAAAAAAATATAACTTCACATGGACTTCGGAATGCCAACCGGCCCTGGAAGAACTTAAGTGATACTTTTTGAACCCGCCACTGCTTCACACGCCGAGGGCAAACGAACAACTATACTTATATTTTGCAGTATTAGAGATAGCGGTAAGTGGAGTGCTAGTTTGGGAAGAACAAGGTACACAATTTTCGATTTATTATGTTATCAAGACCTTGGGTGAGGGAGAAACTAGATATCCCCACCTAAAAAAATTGGCGCTCGCTTTGTTAAGCGCCTCTAGGAAACTGAAATCGTACTTTCAACGACACCCTATATGTGTTGTGACAACTTACCCATTGTGAAATATAATGCATAAACCCAAACTCTCGGGACGATTGGCCAAATGGGCCGTGGAAATCAGAGGGTACGACATCGAATATCAACCCCGCACAACCATTAAGTCTTAAATTTTGACAGATTTTGTGGACAACTACACGCCGGCCCTAATACCCGAGGTCGAAAGAGAGTTGTTGGTAAACTCGGGAACATCCTCGGGTATCTGGACCCTCTTTATGGATGGTGCATTTAATAGAAAGGGGTCCAGACTTGGCATCGTACTGAAGCCACCCACAGGAAATGTGGTTAGACAATCCATTAGAACTATGAAGTTGACTAACAATGAGGCCGAATATGAGGCCATGATTGCAAGTCTCGAGCTAGTCAAAAGCTTGGGGGCGGAGGTGATCGAAGCTAAGTGCGACTCCCTCCTTGTGGTGAATCAGGTTAACGAAATGTTCGAAGTCAGTAAGAACGAATGCAAAAGATAAGTTACAAGTAAAATTACATCGGTTTAAATAATGGACTTTGCAGCACGTACCTCGAGATCAAAATAGCGAGGCTGATATCCTCACAAACTTAGGTTCGTCGTCCAAGGACGACGAGCTCAACTCAAGGGCTGTTGTGCAACTCACGAGGTCAGTAGTCAAATATGGTAACGTTGAGATAAATTCCACAAGCTTAACCTGGGATTGGAGAAATGAATACGTAAAATATTTGAAGACCGGGAAATTCCCTCATATCCAAAAGAATCGAGGGCCCTGCGCACAAAGGTAGCCCGATTCACCTTGTCCAAAGTCAGAACCTTGTTCAGAAGAATGTTCGATGGCCCACTAGCAATATGTCTGGGACCGGGAGATACCAAGTATGTTCTGAGGGAAGTTCACGAGGGCACTTGCAAAAATCATTTAGGCGCCGAATCATTGGTTTAAAAGGTAATCAGAACTGGCTATTATTGGATCAACATGGAAAAAGATTCGAAGGAGTTTGTTCGAAAATGTGACAAATGCCAAAGATATGCTCCAATGATTCACCAACCCAGGGAACTACTGCATTCAGTCTTGTCACCATGGCCATTCATGAAGCGGGGAACGGACATCATTGGCCCTCTTCCATGGCTTCCATGGGCACGAGGTAAGGCTCAATTTATCTTATTTATGACTGATTATTTTTCTAAGTGGGTTGAAGCACAGGCATACGAGAAGGTTAGAGAGAAGGAAGTCATTGACTTCATTTGGGACCACATCATATGTCGGTTCGGGATTCCATTCAAAATTGTGTGTGACAATGGGAAACAGTTTATCGGCAACAAAGTGACCAAGTTTCTCGAAGATCATAAGATCAAAATAATCTTATCGACACCTTATCACCCTAGTGGGAACGGGCAATCCGAATCGACCAAAACAACCATAATCCAAAACCTTAAGAAGAGGTTAACCGACACCAAAGGGAAATGGAATAAGAACCTACCCGAAGTCCTTTAAACATACCGCACGACTGCGAAATCCAGTACCGGGGCTACTCTATTTTTATTGGTTTATGGTGCCGAAGCCTTACTACCAGTCGAAGTCGGGGAACGAAGTATTAGATACCGATATGGAACAAAGGAGCCAAATTACGAGGCCATGAATACGATCTTGGAACTATTGGATGAAAGGCGTGAGGCCGACCTTGTTCAATTGGCTTCCCAAGAATAACGGATCGAGAGGTATTACAATCGAAGGGACAACTTTCGATACTTTAATGTCGAGGATTTAGTGCTAAGGAAAGTCACCCTAAACACCCGGAATCCGAACGAAGGGAAATTGGGTCTGAACTGGGAAGGACCGTAACAGATTCTCGAGGTCACCGGGAAAGGATCCTATAAGCTCAGAATGATGAACGGAGAACAACTACCGAGCAATTGGAATATATGCCACCTAAAAATATATTACTGCTAAGGTACAACCCAATTTCATTTCCTTTTTATTTTGGACTAACACTTGCATGTGATCAACAAAAAGTGTCACGAAGTTTTTAGGTCTGAAAACACGCGTTGCACTCTTTTTTCCTTAGACCGATTTTGTCCCAAATGGGTTTTTCAGCAAGGTTTTTAACGAGGCAACAATGGATCATGCTAACTTAGAATCAATTCCAATTATAAAGCGGTATAGAAGATCAATTCAACAATATCCGAGGTTCCTCTACAATCATCCTCGAATATTTGGGGGGTATTAGCCTCGGATATGCATTACCTTCGAGTATCAACTTTAGCGAGGAAATTACTTCGTAAAGTAAAGGTCTCGATAGGTAGGATTTATTGTAGGGCCAGAATGTCAAACGAACTGTGCCCATATAGATTGCTCGAGTCGCTGCATAAAACATGTACACATGTATGACTGCTTTGCACAAGAATAAAGAGAAGTACTTTCCTTACAATCATCTTATGTTTTAAAAATTTTCCTCTTTACATCCCTTAAAGAGTTTCGTACTTACGATCTCCTAAAAAATGAGCCCAAGTGCAGTCTATAATCGGAATACAAACGACCACTCCCTTACTCAGGGAATGTCGTCCGAAAAACTCGAACAAGCCCAACTCACTGGGCCTTGGGGGCATAAGACCTATTAGGCAACTCCCTAATTTTTGAAGGCCACGGCCATCCCACTCGAGGATCGTTATCTTGGGCAAGCCCGGATAGCTCGGGAAAACAAGTCCAATGGGCAGCTCCCGAACTAAAAGGCTATAATCAAATTAACACGGCTCGGAGATGTCCGAAACCCGTAACAAAAACTAGGCCTTCGAAAAAGAAAATTCTTCGTAACCGGTTCTGAAGGATACCCTCTGTAAACTACAATCTCGGCTACCTACTTTGTGAAAAGGTTCTGGTAACTCTGAACCCCAAGACTCCTTAAAACAAAGTAAGGCAAAGGCAAAGTTTGTTTGAACTTTAGAACACAGCCTATATTATTTTATGTTAAGGCGTTTCGGCCCTTATGAATACAAATAATAAAGTAAAGGGAAAATTTGAAAGCCAAAGGGGAAAGAAAGCCTTGTATATATAATCTTTTTACAAAGTTCAGAATGGCCCGATATATAAATTTACAATGGCCAAAGCACCCTAAAAAAGATGCAAAAGGCAAAATAAAAACACCTAAAGGCCTTAGGGGCCTAAGTGGCCTGGTCCTCATCGGGGGCAGCGTCTTTTTTTTTGGAGTCTTCCCCATCTTCGGATTCATTTTATCTCTTGGAGCCTTCCTCAGAAAAAGCAAGCTTCCAGGCCCTGGCTTCTTCTACCTTGATATCCTCGATTTCCGCCAGTATGTCGAATTTCTGAGCATGGACCCACTCAAGGGTCTTCAATCTTGCCACCTTGCATGATCCACCATGCTCTTGGCATGTTCCTGAATAGCCTCGACGTCAACCTTAAATTGGGCCACTTTAGCATCGGCCTTGGTATTGGCCACGACCATCTTAGATTTGGCCGCCTCGAGCTCCAAGGCCAGGCTCTCTTGGCCATAAATAGACGAGTTAAGCTCATATTGGAGCTCCTCGATCCACTTGGCCGAGGTTTTCTCCTTTGCAACCCGAAGCTGGGCCTCGGACGACGCCAGTTGTGCTTGGACAACTTCCTTTTCTAAGGTTATGATGTCCATGTTTTTCTTGAATTCCTCGGCCTCAGTTTGTATTGCGTCTACCTGCGCCTGGAACTGCCCGATTTGTTCAAGCATTTGTCGAACCTGCAGGATCCGATTGTTAGCCGCTGAGCCCAGTTCGTCTTCACTATCTTTAAGTACTAGATTTACCTGCTCGGCCCACTCGACATGCTCCTTCCGAGCCTCTTCTAACTCGGTCTCAAGCTTCTCACTCAGGAGCTTATAAGTATCCCTCTTCTCAGTAAGCTCCCGAACCTCAGCCTCATGCTGGGTTAACTCCTCCCAGATTCGGAGGGAAGCCTCATGGTGCAATACCGAGGTCTGCAAGTATAAAGAAAGGTGTTAGGATTATTTACAACTTTAAATTTAAAATAAATAATGAAGTGACACTCGAAGTTACCCGATTCAAAGCATGTTGGGCCTCAATGAATAGGCAGTGCGCTTCCACCACGTCCAACACGGCGTGGTCCTCTTCGGTCACCAAGCAACTAAGGTAGCTAACAACCCTCGCAGGGGCAGAAGAAACCTGGGCATCGTCCGGGACAGAGAAAATTATCGACCACCTATGGGAGGGTTAACTCTTGGGGCCGGGAACTGATCCACCAGCTTTGGGCTCCATGAAGACCCACTGACACCCGATGAAGGTACCTTCCTTGGCACCGGCAAGTTACCAAGCCCGGTGACATCTTCTGAGGTAGTGGACTCTAAACCATCCAAGAAGTTGTGGATATCAATCACCCTCTGTGGCCCCTCGTAAGAACGCCCGTCTAGCATACTGGCCTCGCGTATCATGGCGTCTGATATCTTAGGGGACCTAATAAGGTCGATAGGCCCAATATCATCTCTCGGGGCACCTCCCTCTACTCGAGAAGTGCCCAGGTCTCTCTCTCTCGACCTCCCTGGCCTGGGGAAAAGTAGTCGCACCTCACTCTGGTTCGCAAGTACCGACTAATGCCTTCTCAACATCCTCCCCAGTTCAAAGCAAAGTTGTCCGCACCCGATCCACTAGCTCGGATTTAACTTCTTCTTCTTCTTAGGACTCATCCCTCAATCGGTGGTTCGAGTTCGATGGGAGGTGCTGGTACTTTCCTTAGCTTTACGCGCCAGCCTCTTCTTTGGTTTTTTCTTCTCCGAGTCCAGACAGCTCGGGGCCCTTTTCCTCTTCTTCTCATCACCTTGCTTCAGAGAAGGGGACTCGAGAGGCACATCTTTACCCTCGGATGGGGGCCTCATAGAAACGTCCTTAGGGAGACCTACAAAAGAAAATAGAGTAGATTCGACAACACAAGGAGAAAGTCAAAACCTTATCAAACTAGAAAAAGGAAACTTACCATGATTACGAGACTCCCATCGACCCTTCGATATCTCCATTCAAGCACGTTCGGATTATTGTCTCTGTGACACAAGGTCCTCAACCCAGTCCTTGAGTTGAGGAACCATATCCGGCATCTGGTCCACAACTACAACACCAAAAACACCAATAACAAAGGAGATAAGAGGAGAAACAATAGATTAAATCTTCAAGGCAAAGTATTACTTACGTTTCATGTTCCATTTCTCGAGAAATGGCATGTCCTCGGCAGGGATCAAGTTTAAAGTCTTTATTCAAAAAAAATGGTCCATCCAACCTCGGTCCCGAGCCTCACCTATACTCGGGAATGGGGCCCTACTATCCCGACGAGCAAGCTTGATTAGGCCCCCCTCGATAGAGTCGGGGATGTGGAGGCGCATAAGATGATCGAGGGTGAAGAGACACCCCTCGATTTTGTTTACGAAGAATCGAAGAAGAATCATTATTCTCCAGAAAGAAGGGTGAATCTGACCAAGGGTCACGTCGTACCTCTTGCAGAAGGCAATGATGATCGGGTCTAAGGGACCCAACGTGAAAGGAGTAAGTGTAAATACTTAAAAAACCCTCCACATGGGTAGTGATTGACTCCCCAGGAGAAGTCACCTCCACATGTTTATTGGCCCAGTTGCAATCTTCTTTAACCTTGGTGAGGAGAACATCGGTGATCGTACATATGTATCTCGACACCGGCTCGCATCGACCCTGTACCGAGGAATTTTTTCCAATCTTAAAATTGGCAATGGTTGTGCACCCTGCAGGAACGAACTCTTAAGGGTGTGGTTCTGCCACAACCCCGTCGTCGGCGGGTCGTGATGAAGAGGCGAACTCCTTTTGCGACAGTCTTATAAGTTTTCTCCATTGTAGAACAGAAGAAAAGGAAATTAGGAAGGTATGTTTAGTGGTTTGCTAAAAGTTCAACAAATTTGGAGAGCAAAGGGATTTTTGAAGAATAAGAATAGGAGGAGATTTGAACATAAAGTTTGAATGAATGAAAGTTAGGGTATTTATAGCTTGCTGATGATAGTTCAGAACCCGTAGTGGCCGACCAGCAACTGGCATGCATTTAATGCCTTGGTAACTGGACCGACAGGATGTTTCGGTATACGTTTGTCGCTTACGTCATAGTCGGGTGTCTTAGTGACCGTTTGTCGCTTACGTCATGGCCCATCGAGACGGGATTCAGAAGTTCATATCATTTCTCGTCATCTTCTCTCCGAGAAACGAGGGGACTATCTGTATATGGTTAAAACCGGGTTCACCTCTTATGTGACTAATCAAGACTGGAATATGGTATGTTAAAGTTCGACCTAGAATTATATCGAACCGAGGTGCGAAGTTATATCGTTAAGCTCGAGACCCGGGATCGAACAAAATCGAGATCAGACGAGATCGAGGAAAATTTGCCTAGCCAAATAACAGAAGGACGAAATATTCGCGATCGGTTGCAGATCATGGCAAAAATCTCAACACGTATCAAGGATATGCCGATTGATTAGCAAATCATGATATTTTTTACCTTGTATAGAAATTATATCAAGAGTAGGAATCCCCTACTATATAAAGGAAGTTTGATCATTTGTAAGACACATCACATTATGCAACATAAAGCAATATACTGTCATTTTCTAGCTTTTATCATCTTGTTATTCTGTTCATACATCAGTTGAGATATCTCTTGGTTCAAGGGTGATCGAACTCGAGGGCCAAGACTGTTCAATTTGTGTGGTTTGCGTTTATTTTTTTGTCGTCAATTTCAAAATTAATATGTATTCTTAATTTGTATCAAGTTATATCACGTATCCTTCAAACCGCGTATAAATTCAATTGTTAACCGATTTTTAGGGTAAATAATATGCTTATGGATTTAATTTATACACTAAATGTGAGATGATAACCTAGAAAGATGACGTGGTAATTCACTTATCAAAACTAAATTCTTATAATCTAAGCTCTCCTCATTCCTATACTGTTGATCATTCCTTAGTATACTTATTACTTATGAATTTAACTTGTATATACTTAATATGAGTCGATAACCTAGAAAATATGATAGTAGTAATTAACGTGTTACAACCAAATTGTATAATTTAAACTTCTTAAGTATATGTAGCTTTAAAGTAACTTAATTCTCTAATTATAGTAGTTTATAGGTTGATACCTGTACAACTAAAACGTATTAATATAAGTACATAAAATATGTTAGACGTAAGAATTGAAATGCCTAAAAAAGGCAGAGCAAGTTGGACGTAACAGTCGGTCCCCATTGCAACTCATCCAATACCTTTCCATTTTCCTAAACCCCCCTATCACTATTCCAAGAAAAAGTCTTCTCTTCCCATTAACAAAATTCTTCATTCATTCTTTGTTTTGTTCAACTTTTGGTTTCATCCAATCTACGATTCAATTCAACATTTTATTCGTTCGAGTTCAAGTACAACAATCATTAGAATATGGCAGTTTCACCTGAAGAATCTTTCCCGCCAAGAAAACGGCGACCGTCGGCGAACTCCTTCGTCGCCCCGAATCTCTCCGATCACAATCTCCTCCAATCACTTCTCCTCTTATCATCAGAAATCTCAACTCTACAACCTTTACTATTTCTCTTGAAAAAAAACACTTCCTCTATAATCAGGAAATCAAAGCTTTTATCAATTTTATTCGAGGAAATTAACGGTAGAGATTGTAGCTGTTCAAACGATACCACTATATCACGACACGTAACCGGCTTTCCACCGTCCGCCGTATTATGCTTCGATGAATTGTACATAGTTTTGCAGCGAATCAAAACTCTGCTTGAAGATTGCCGTAATTGTAGTAAGATGTGGCTACTTATGCAAATTGAGGTGTTTTCTAATGCTTTTCATGAACTTACGCTTGAGCTGGCCATTTTACTGGATATTCTTCCTGCTAAAAACCTGAAGCTGAACGACGACGTTCAGGAATTGCTGATTCTCGTTACGAAGCAGTGCTCTGAGAATTCAGCTTATGTTGATCCAAAGGATCAAGATTTGCGATCTCAAGTTGTTGAAATGCTTGACAGGATAGAACGAGAAATCGTTCCTGATCAATCAAAATTGGCGGAGATTTTCTATAAATTGACTTTGCGTGATTCTATGGGTTGCAAGGATGAAATTGAGTTATTGGAAGAGGAAATTCAAAGCCAAACGGACGAGAAACCGAAATCCGATATCATAGCATTGATTGGATTTGTACGCTACGCGAAATGCGTGTTGTACGGTGGTTCCACGACGAGAACCAATTCCCGGCGACGGCGGGCGACGGCGGATGTTAGTGTCCCAGCGGATTTCCGGTGTCCGATTTCGCTTGACTTGATGAGAGACCCTGTGGTGGTCTCCACGGGACAAACATACGACCGCAGTTCAATAACCCTTTGGTTCGAATCGGGTCATACCACGTGTCCTAAAACGGGTCAAACCCTGACCCACACGGAATTAACTCCAAATTCAGCGTTGAAGAATTTGATAGCTATGTGGTGCAGAGAACAGAAAATTCCGTTTGATTCAACGGAGTTGAACGCTAAACCTAACGGTATTGTTACCAACAAAACGGCATTGGAAGCCACGAAAATGACAGTGTCATTTTTGATCAACAAGCTGAAGGCGTCGCAATCTGTTGAAACGGCTAATCGGCTTGTTCATGAGCTTCGCGTCTTAGCCAAGACGGACTCGGATAGCCGAGCCTGCATAGCGGAAGCTTCAGCTTTGCCGTTATTGGTTAAGCTCTTAGGTTTGGAGCATCCGAGCCTACAAGTTAACGCCGTTACAACAATTCTCAATCTGTCAATTCTTGAAGCGAACAAGACGAGGATAATGGAAACGGACGGAGTTTTAAACGGAGTTATTGAAGTGTTACGATCAGGTGGCTCGTGGGAGGCAAAGGGAAATGCGGCAGCAACCATTTTTAGCTTGACAGGTGTACCAGCTTACAAGAAGAGATTGGCTCGAAAGACACGAGTCGTGAAGGGATTGATGGATTTGGCGCGTGAGGGGCCCACAAATTCGAAGAGGGACGCCTTGGTGGCAATTTTGAATTTGGCAGGAGATAGGGAGGCAGTTGGGAAGTTGATTGAAGGCGGGGTGGTGGAAATGGTGGCAGAGATTATGGATGGACTAATGGAAGAGGCAGTAACGATTCTTGAAGTGGTGGTGAAGAAGGGTGGATTGGTGGCTGTAGCAGCCGCGTATCCGTTGATTAAAAAACTGGCCATAGTATTAAGGGATGGCACGGATAGAGCTAGAGAAAGCGCAGCCGCGACACTGGTGAACATGTGCCGGAAAGGGGGATCGGATATGGTGGCAGAGCTGGCGGCGGTTCAAGGGATTGAGAGGGTGATTTGGGAAATAATGGGAATGGGAACAGGGAGGGCTAGAAGAAAAGCAGCAACTTTGTTGAGAGTTCTGAGGAGATGGGCTGCTGGATTGGATGCAGAAGTGGCATCAGGGGCTTATTCAGATGTGAATATGAATACTATTTCAACCAGAATAGTATTGCCAGGTTAATGTTTTTTTTTCCTATTTTTCTTCAAATATTGAAAAATTTGTTCCTTTTTTTTTAAAATTATTTTGTTTCAGAATATCTGAACATGAAACTGTAACATTTGAGTCAACATCCTTCATGGATTGTATAATTGTTTATACCTTTGTCAAGTTGAAGAAAAAGAGAAAGTTTTTACCTTTAGGGTTTGGAAACCCTTCGGGGAATTGGAATTGATGTAATTACTAAGATAGTAAATACACAGACTAGTAATTACACAGTTATGTAATTACGACGACCTGTTTGTTTGTTATACTGTAATTACAAGTTTACTATTTTGTTGCACAAGTGTAATTACACAGTTAGATTAAATTTTAAATGAAGTGATTATCAAAACTTAAAAGTTAATATAATAAATATATGCCTATAAATTTTTATGAGTGTAAATGATATTGTATTTGGTATTTAAAATATATATTTTTTCGTGAATATACATTAATTAGTAATCATATATTTATAACTAATAATGAAAAATAATTTATATATATTTTCCAAATTAATAATTTTAGTTTAGATACTTACAACAACAAAAAGATACTTACAACAACAAAAAGGTACGTTTTGTAAGAACATCATGGAATGCATGTTTGATAAAACAAATCAATATTTATAAATATAATGTCATAACATTATTCAAATATTTGACAAAACTAATCTATCAATTCTAACTAAAAGTGAACAATATACAATGTGAGCCATACTATTAAAATAAGTAAATTGGAACCATGAATATAAAATAATTTTAAAATCCAAAAAAAAAATAGTTTAACATATGTCAAATTCTAACATAATAACAAGAAGTTCCACTACAACTTAAGATTAGGAAATATAATACGTTTATAACCACATTCAACAATGAAATTCCACTTTAATTGCATCACTTATTATATGCCAAGTTTGTTAATGACTCATTATTTCAAATATTAGGAGGTGCAGTTTCAAAAAATATAATAATTAAAAAAATAAAAAAATAAAATATAAGCAATTACATGGAATCACAAGTAAAGGTAGAGAAATAAAAGATAAATAATATACAACGAAAATATATTTTAAATTTCAAAAGAAATTAAAAAGTAAAAATAAAATTTTAAAAGTGAATAATAGAAATAAAATTTTATAAAGAAAATAAATTAAAACAAAAACAAAAAAGAAAGAAACTAAAAGCAAGTGTAATTACCACCAATTCTCACCTCCCCTTGAGAATTAAAGAGTGTAATTACACCATTCCAATCACACCCAATTCCATGCTGACCAAGTAATTACTTGGCCAAACAAACATGCCAAACTATATAATTACACCCAAATCCAATTCCTACGTGGCTTTCCAAACAGCCTCTTACTGACAAATTTTCCATACGAGCTGTGAATAATTTTGTTCTACACATACTGATGTGATCATTTTATATTTTCTAGAAGGGTTGCTACAGCACTGAGAGCACTGAAATCTTAGCGATCGTGAACTTTATTGTATATTCTAGTCTACTACAGTTTATCATTGGATGCCCTTTAGTGTGCCAATTCATATTGAAAGCTGATTACTCTATAGCTGGTGTAGTTGGTTTATGTTGAGCTTTATAGATGAGCATTTTCGTAGAGCATTTTAAGGAACACACTAATGATCTTAGCAGAGGACTTACCTTTTGATCGATATGATTAAAATGACATGAATCACAGAAGAAACTACGAACGCCATTATCTTACATTATGAACTACTAATCCTAAATGGGAGCAGCATAGCTCTAGCATAATATTATAAAAGGCAACCTCGTGCAAGAAGTACTCCGTGTTAAGGCAAGGTCCCGGGAAGGACGAGCTAGCAGGTTTGGACACCACCGTTATAAAGAAAATGTTGGCTAGCCTAGCTTCTCTTTGTTTGGATGTCACCATCTCTGCAACAATGGTTGTACTGGTGAGACTCAAGATTGTGTTTTCCAAAAATAGTATTGCTTCATTGAGGCTCTTCCATACCTTCCAAAAGTAATATAGCAATCCTGACTGTATTTGACAACAAGGGGAAGCATACAAAAGAGCAGGACGCTGTCCTTCATTGGACACCCTTAATCCAGATGAGAAGACATTGGATCTCTTGAATTCTTCATTTACCATCTTCTACAAAACAGATCCATTTCATAGACAATGGAGATATAGAATATAATGTTGTACATCATGTAACACTCTATCAACCTTTCCCTTGGGATGTAGAAAGTACATATTGCGCATTAGAAATTCCAGAAATGCAGATGATAACAAGAGTTCAAAAGGATAGTCAAATAATATGGGGGGCCTTGCAAGTCTTGGTACTGGTATTTTTGTGTTTCTGGGCTGGTTCTTGATGGCCAACTTCAACATATATAGCTCACACCACATTCACTTGAAGAATGGATTACTAAAGAAAGCCGTTTGACAATAAAAGATAAGTCTTCAGTAGTCAGCGAAGTCTCCTTCAACTTAATCTAGTGCAAATATGTTTTGCACCATTATTGTATACACTTAAAAGTGAGATTCTGCACTTACTATTGGATCAAATAGATTGTTGAAAAAGTGCGATATCTCAGAAATAGCAGATTGGGCCAATGACTCCGCGAGCTCGAAACTTTTCTTTGGAACAGACTCTGTTCCACAAAGCTACCAATTACTTTAGTCCTTGACTGATGAAACATTTCATATTCATGAAAAATATTAAGGTTGAGGACAAGAAGGAGAAGAGGCGAGTACGGTTTCACTTGCTTGGTAACCTCTTTCCCGGTCAGAGATAGGAAATAATTCAAAGCTGGCAAGGATGTTAGGTTAGGACAGATAAATTGGAAAGCTATATAATCGAATCCTCCAAATTGATAGTTTCTGTAAGAATAAACCTTGCTATAAAGTATGTTTTGTACGCCGCCGGTCATTTTTATGAAAAATGTCTTCCTCAAAATATTCTTGGTAGAAAAATGTTTTATGATGTTTGGTTGATGAGTAAGAACTATGTTTGAGAAAATACATATTCAAGATTAATAATAATATTTGCAAATCGCCGCCAAGTGTTTTGGTAAAATCTTCGCGTAGTTAAGATTAATAATTTAGTCTAAGTTTTAGAACAAGTTATAAGAAATTAAAAGTAAAAAACTTAGATAGCTGGTCAAGAAAAATGACTTCCGTCCGGGGGCGGACCTACGTTGGTGTTTGAGGGTCACGTGACCCCATTAACCTCGGCAAAAATTCTGTATATATATATATATATATATATATATATATATATTATATATATTATACATATATATATGTACTTATATATGGGACCCCTTAAATATTTTAATGGTGCACCAACCACAAAGTGATCGATGGAAGAAGTGGTTGCTTTGGGCACTTAAATTCTCTCCTATGCTGTGGTGACGCGGGTTCGAAACCACTTGGAGTTTTCCTTAGTCTTTTCTCCTCTTTTTTATTTTAGTTCTTTGAATACAATGTATTTTTTATTTAAGGGAAAATTTCACATAAGAACAATTAGGCTCCCTACTTTTCAATTTTATACGCCATATTTTAATTTACAACCAACTAGCCCAAAATAATAGGCTAATACTCAACAATTAACTCCAATAGGTTCTCGACAACTATTATTCAATTTTTAAAAAAGATTGCTCAAGCTTTAAAGTTAATTTTTGAATCAGTAACTGTAACTCAAATATTAGTTCAACAAACCAAATCCCTTTGGGTGGTGAAAATTAGATTTTTAACAAACATAGATATGTGGATTTAAATTTTAAATTTGATTTTGTATAAAATTTGGAATGAGTGTTATTTAGACTTGTTAGAAATAGTATAAGAAGGTTATATATAAAATTTGAAGTCATTTAATGGAGATTTGGACTGGTTTTGAACAAGAATTGTATCTGAAAATCGTGAAAAGAGTTCGTCTACAGACGCTTGTATAAAGATGTATAAAGTGTATAATAGTGTATAAGATGTGTTTATACACTCACATACACTATTATACAAGATTATACATAATTATACAAAAAATTGACTTCGTCTTCTTCCTTGGGTCTTTTCTGAAATTCAAC
This sequence comes from Nicotiana paniculata, assembly GCA_005239505.1. NCBI lineage: Eukaryota > Viridiplantae > Streptophyta > Magnoliopsida > Solanales > Solanaceae > Nicotiana > Nicotiana paniculata. The sequence continues at coordinate 7,561 of ML336925.1, read as the reverse complement.
TCAAATCCGGCTCAAATCTACTTCAAATTTAAATTGTTTAAATTGTGAACTTCTTTTGATATTTTCAATCAATTGGAACAACGCCTAATCCAAACAACTAACAAACTCAAAAATTCCTATTTTCAAAAGCAAAGCTTTGAATGGCCTTCAATGGTAGACTTCTACTATTCAATTTTCTTACATTGCAATCAAGAGACATAGGGGGAGAAGCAGTAATGGAGGACGACCCCTTGAAGCATATGTAGAAGATGCAAGAATAAGAGAGAGTGAAAGAAATGGTTGTAAGAACACAAATTTTCAATTTGCCAATGCTTTCAAAATATGTACAATATGGACTAGGTCCGGTAAAACTTAAAAATATGGGTCATTTTTTGTTATGGTGTGAAGTCACGTGTATTTTCTGTAATTCTTTCTTTATTTAATAGCAAATTACTTTATTTTTACTTTTATCTTCTTCTTTTTTTAAAATTCAATTATAGTTTAGTACAAATACAAAATAGTCAACTTAATTAATTTTATTCTTTTTTTGCAAATTCCTTCCCTAATTGAAAGCATCAAATTGCAACTTACCGCTCCACAAATAGAAAAATATAAATCTTCTGCCACAATCTTCTTTAACAATCACTCTGAATTGGCAATGAAAACTAATAGTTTGAGACTCTTCTTCAATTCTTTTAGTATTAATATACTCTTAATCTTAATTTCTTTAGTAAGTCTTTGATAATTTTAAGTTTGAATGCCTGTTTGCGAAAAACTCTCTCTCTCTCCCCCTTTTAGTGCTTTTTTTTTTTTTTAGAACTTCTTTTTGTTAATACTTGGATGATAAGTCATCATAATCATTAAATTTCAAAGAGTTACATACTGAATTTTATCGCTGGTGATTAGCATATACAATGGTGTCTCCGTCATGCTCGAATCCTGGGTCCGCCTCTACTTCTATCCATAGTTGTAAGAAGTCATTTTCCCATGAAAAATATTTTCTAGTAACCCAACTCCATAAATGATCTTCCTCGTAAAAACTTTTTTCCTAAAAAATGAATTCTGTCATGTCACACACCTAAGGTAGCAATATGAAATATCTTAAATTTTATGTTGAATTATTAGGTGTATGTACATGTATCAATCAAGTGAATTTTATTTTGGTGGAATCAATTCAATAAAAGAAAAAAAGCAGTTTGAGTTGGTCTTCAAATAAATCATTGCATTTTCTCCTAAATTTCCTAGGCAAATCTATTTTATTATTCAACAATGAGCCACTAGACACTATGTATCTACTGCATGTACTTATACATATATACTTATATTTATAATATATGTGCATATAGATATTTTATCCACATAGTGAAATAATTTCAGAATTACATCAAGAAGACCCTTTTAACTCGGTGATAGAGTAACGCCATGATAAGGCGTAAGTCATCGGTTCAAATCCGATAAGGGGCTTTGTAAAACTCCAATCTAGTATTCATATTTAATTTATATTTGAGGGGAGAATTATATATTTATTTGTAATAAAAAAAAGTAGCTAACTGAATAATACATTATCATTATACTTAGTTATAAAGTTGAATATTTGTTTAGTCAATTTTCATTATAGGTCGGGTCGGATATGGCAAGTAATAAATGAGTAATACAAAGATGGATAAATTATCCGACCCGACCCATATTTAATACGGATAGAAAATGGGTAAACCGGTGAATAATATGGATATCCATATTATCCATGGCTTCTTGATTATATCACTTTTGGGAGAATTCCCAGTGTCTCAAACTTGGGAAACACCTAATTTGAATCCTTGTAAATGTAAAAGTAAATTATTGACTATTCATTGTTTAAGTGGATAATATGGTTCTTATCCATATTTAATCCATTTCTAAAATATTTAATATCCAGCCTATTTTAATAGATAATATGAATGGATTTTTTAATCCATTTTGCCACCGCTTCACACACCCGAAGTTCATAATTAATCAAACAAATCGTGACCATATAATTTTAACCAGATGCTAAAACAAGACGTAGCACAGAAAGAGGCGAGTTAATGATCATTCATGATACTGACCTGCCAATGTGTTTATGCGTATGAATCGACCAAACATACAACAAAAGAAGGAAGGCATGTATTGGAGTAAGGTAAGATGAAATTCTAAAACCCTGTCATTTCAGGCTTACAACCGAATCGTATGGTTAAGACAAACATTCAATGAAAATGGTACGTGCCCACGAACTATTTAACTTATATGGTAACTCATAATACATTAAATATGACAACCAAACAATTTCTTTGGTCCCCTCAACTCCTGGATTGAAAAAGTTCTTCAGAAAAGGGAAAGAAAACTTAAAACAAACTCTTGCCTGATGGTAGTATTATAAAATGTAAAATTCAGAATTTTACTCTCACTAATCTTTTTGTAACAATGAGTTTAAACATATATATGTTGAAACTTTGAAACTTTTCAACTATATACTATATGGTTTGAGTTAAAGGTAGTAAATGCGGTATTCAATATTACCTATCCGCCCGGCCGCGCCGTTGGTTGAACGTGCACAGGCTCATTGAGGAGATTGTGTATGTAGGGGACCGATTGGAAAAACAAGTTGAATATTTGTCTTATAACTATGTGCATACAACACATTCTATTTATTAGGCTCTCCTAGTGGGAGTGATCTGATGCCCTTTTAATTTGTGGTTTGCTTGTCTATATATGCTTTTTCTGCTAAGCACAATGACTATATATGCTTTTTCTGGAACTAGCTCAAGTTTAGATTAACTTTCAAGAATCAGAATTTTTGTTCTAATTAGAGTGCAAATCATGGCAATGAGAATCAGAAGATATAGATTTTAGTATGTTCTGTAATACAAGTTAATAGAAGAAAGTTAAGCGGTTATTGCATGACGACAAGATCTTCACGAACAGGAGCAGATCTAGTATACATCTATGGGTTCATCTGAACCTAGTGGTTTAATTTGGCCCGAACTTTATATATGTGTTCAAAAAAAATCTACCAAAATAAGTACAAATTATGAATTTCGAATCTAGTAAATCAAATCAATTGTTAAAATCTCGAACTCGAAATCTTAATGTTTCAAATCCTGAATTTGCCTTTGTTCATGAAGAAACTTTTCGCAAGCACGCACAAAAGATATGTGTTGCTTTTTTATCATATATAATGCAACATGTTGCAGAACGCAAAAAATGAAAGGAACGTAACGTTTTAACGTAGCTTTGTGGAAGTAATTTGTATAGTGGTAATTGATCCACTCTAAAGCATAATATATAGATACACCAAATAAGGTAAGGAGAAGCCATACATGAGGGATTTCCCCGCTATTCATAGAACTAGGCATTAACTGCTGCGGATCCATACTTTAGACGACGTTGCGAGTTTTGAGTTGAGAGAATGAGTTATAAAATGTATATTTTGTATACGATTAAAATCAAGGCCTAACCTGGGATTGGAGGAATATATACATCGAGTATTTGAAAAACGGGAAACTCCCATCGGACCCTAAGGAATCAAGGACTCTGCGAACGAAAGCTACACGATTCACTCTGGCCGAAGATGGAACTTTATACAGGAGGATGTTCGATGGACCGTTGGCAGTGTGTTTGGGACCGGAAGACACCGACTACGTCCTACGAGAAATTCACGAAGGTACTTGTGAAAACCATTCTGATGTCGAATCATTGGTTCGTAAAGTTATCAAAGCGGAATATTATTGGGCCAATATGGAAAAAGACACTAAGGAATTCATTCGAAAATGCGACAAGTGCCAAAGATATGCGCCGATGATCCACCGGCCCGGAGAGAAACTCCATTCAGTCCTATCCCCATGGTCATTCATGAATTACATAATGGACATCGTCGGCACTCTGCCATCGGCTCCAGGTAAAGCTAAATTCATTCTATTTATGTCTGACTATTTCTCTAAATGGGTTGAAGCACAGGTGATCAANAACTTGAAACCTAGTAATATGTACAATTACAGCTACACTTGATAATACCGTTAACTCCCCGGCAACGACGCCAAAATTTGATCACTCTCAACTATGTGTAATAAAAGACTAAGCGGGCGTTGCAAATAAAATCTGGGGTATTATGCCCAGAGTCGATCCCACAGGGAGTTAACGTATCAAGCAAGCTGTCAGAATACTAAACTTTCACTTGGTGTTGTTTAAACTACTACAACTGAATGAAAATATTAAAACTAAAGATTAACTACAATAAGGTGTAAGCAGTTGTAATAAAGGTCTAAGGTTATGGTTTCCCCCGTCGGTGAACTTACTTCTCCGGTACTTCATATAGCTTGATTAGTTGTCTCTGTCAATCATGAACTGTCTATTTACGATAAATCTCTCTCAAGTAATTATGATAATTTACTAGACGCACTCTCTCAAGTTACGCTAGCTAGATTGCATTACAGTTCACTTTAGATTGCACCTGAGGTATTGTTATCTTTAATCCAACCTCTAAACCCTCAGTTATGAATCTCGTCTATACTCTGGGAGTGGTGTTGTTCAAACAACTACCTAAATATGCACTCTCTCTCAAGTAGATACATAATAAATAGGAACAACTAATTGAGGGCCCTTTCAATCTACTACAACAAGAACGTAGTTGAACAAATAGAGATCAATCAACAAATAAAAACTATATTAATAACACAATAAGTTCATCCCCCAACGGGTTCCACCAAAACCCTAGATTAAAGAAATTAGCTAAACATGTTCATAAGAATCAAACCCAAAATAACTTGCATAATTAAACTACAAAGTAATGAATAAAAGATGTAAAAATCAATGTTTTGCTTCTCTGAGCCGTATTCCACAGGCGTCTCTTGTCTCTAATGGCATCCCCTCTTCAAGTTGTGTTTTTAGGTCTATTTATATGTTTGGGATAAACTCTAAACGTGTAGGAGACTTATATTCAAACGGAAAACACTTAAAATCTTCAAAACTCGGATTGGACTAGACCAGGGACCTGGCTTTATGGCCCAAACGCCTGGATAAAGCCAGGTCAGGCCTGGTGTTATGGCTCTAAGGCCCTCCAAACGCCTGGTCCTACCAGGCTTTATGGCCCAAACGCCCAGATAAAGCCTGGTATGACCAGGCTTTACAGCTCAAATGCCCGGCTATAGCCCGGTGAACTCCTCTTCGCCCCTTTAGCGTATTTTCGACGTTTATGCATCCATTTAGCTTGGCTTACATATCCAATTCACCTACACATGAAATAGACTTCATTATGCACATACAAAGTGTATTTTTATCATTAACTCACATAAAATGTAAGGCATATAACGTGTTAAACCATGAATTCTAGCCACACATCAACACCTCACACTTAAACTTTTGCTCGTCCTCGAGCAATCAAACTACACTCATGAACACAACTTATTAAGCAAATCCCTTAACACGTTATACCAAGAATTTTTTAAAACAGTTCAAGCACAAAGGTGTGACATCCTCGCCTTAATATTCGACTCACATATACCATGCTTTATTCACAATCCACTCACTACTCTAACATAGAGGTCAACAACATTACCTTTCCTTCGTGAATCATGTGCCCTCACCACATCAAAGAGCTAATTACACTCACAATAAAATTTAAGAACACTTAGGAACTCAAGATAGAAAGAATTCACTCACTCTCAGAAATAACATTCATATGCCACAAAAGATGCACTATAGGCTTGCCCGTAGTGTACTACTCTACTAATCGAGCTCATTCAGTCTAGGATCAAGTAGGACTTTATTTGGTTGTAATGTAGGCTGCGGGATGGGTTGAGATATTGCTACGATTAATCTTTCAACCATGTGGTTACTACTCCTAAAAATTAAAAACTACCTACACCCGGTTCAATTAAAAACCCTTAGAAAAGAACCGTGGTCCAAAGAAAAACCAAGGGGAATTACTATACTACCTAAAACAAAAATCTTTTTGGTATTTTCTTTAGACTTACTTCCCTCAAGAAAATTGTCTAATAGATCCATCGTCGGGAAAAACTTTTTTTTTTTTTATTATTTTTTTTATTTTGGTAAAAAGATAAATTATTCCATTAATCTAACACAACTAAAATAGCATAGAAAGTCACCAGACAATCTCCTCACCCCACACTTAAAATTATGCATTATCCCCAATGCGCACCCATACATACAAGAGGGTAAAAAAAAAAAAAAACTCCCTGGTAGGCCAAAGGCCGAAGCACTAGCATCTCATGGGGTACTCAGACTTCTCCCTGGCCTGGTCCTTCGTGCGGGTACCTCACATTTAGTTCCAACCATCTGGTTTGCTGTTGCATCCTTCCAGTGGCTTTGCGTTCTATGCTCCTAAAACAATTAAAAAAAACAAACAAATTGACACTACAAAAATAATACAATTAGAAAAAAAATAAAACAAAAAAAAATAAAAATAAAATAAAATAAAATAAAGTAGTAAAGCTGGGTTGCTTCCCAACAAGCGCTTGATTTAACGTCGCGACACGACGAGAATCACTTTCTGCCTCCACTTCGAACTTATGAATTGAGCCGCCAATTTGGCATCAAGTTTTCAGTTATGCTCCAAGGGTGGTGGAACAAATATAATTGGCCCAAGCAACCATTGTACTATTTTACACTTCTTGGCATTTAGATGAGGTATGTAGTCCTGTCTTTCTGGCAAGAAAAATTCTAGAATGTAGGTATCTTGTTCCTTATTCCTTGACTCCTCAATTGACTCAGATGACTCTATTTTCATATCATCATCCAAGCACAATGTGGAAAAATATTTGGAGTGAGGACCAATGCGCTCAAACACATGAACTTCAGTGCTTTCAACATCCTCAACATCAATCACACTAGAGTCGACTAAAGTTGTATCCTCAACGTCCCTGGTTGACTCTAGTATTACTTCTTCAACATCGGCATCCTCAAATTCCAGTTGGTTAGAGTGTTGGGATTCTACTTTGGACCCCTCCATTGGCACCTCAATTTCCATCTCTAATGTACACTGCTCCTGGCTACTATCCATGATATTGGCATATTGAGCATTAAAAGCTTCAACTAGTTGACTCGTTTGAGCCTCCAAGTTGCGAATATTTTCATCTTGCCTTTGTACCCACAGTTGTATCTCCTCTTGTTGTTCCAAAAGTCACTTCATCATATCCTCAATCCTTTTCAGGTCATCATCATTGGGTTCTTTGTTTCTATTAACTTCACAAGAAAAAGAAGAACCATCAAAGTAAGGGGTTGGAGGAAGATAAGAAATATAAGCACAACTATGAAAGTGACCACATTGACCACCACACATATCACACAGATTCCACACATAAGATTGAGTTGGTGTACATAACTCGCTCTCGGAAATATTTTGATAATTTTGCCCTGGGTGGCTTCCTCCATAATATGCATAACGACGATAAAAAATAGAATTACCAACATCCAAACTCTAATAATTCCATGATGACATGTTTTTTTTAAAAAAAAAATTAACAAATACAACTAAAATAAAGAAAACAAAAATCAAATACTAAAAAAAATCAAACTTGAAACCTAGTAATATGTACAATTACAGCTACAC